>NGKJ01000124.1:0-18249 GCA_002162495.1 Myriosclerotinia curreyana | reverse complement strand
GGGGAAGGTTTGGGATTTGCGATTTGCGATTTGCGATTTGCGGTTTGCGATTTGTGTGATTTATTCTTGTTGGGAAATAGGTAAATGAGTGATGGAGGATGCGTATGAAGTAACATGATGGCTTATAGGTTAGGATATATTTTTGAGCAGGAGAAGGAAGGCGAATAGCTTCTTAATAATGCTTATTGCATTGCATTGCATTGCATTTACATGCCCTTCTTCAATTCGTATAATAGTATCTGGCATCACTATGGTGCTGTCGCTGTTACCTGCACCCTCAAAATAATCTTGCAAAAATGAAAGATAGTATTATTAATATACCCTAATAGTTTGATCGGAAATCCACTTTCTACCTGATATGCTTTAGCGAAGGGGGAAAGGGTGGTTGATATAGGTCACGCTGGAGATGTTTTGATATAATGTGAGAACTTAGGGATGCTTGTATTGCGATGCTTGGGTATTAGTATTAGTTCCCGGCGGATAATATCAAGGATTGTGTCTATAACCACCTCTTTCAAGAGAGGAGAGATCCAAGAAAATAAACTTTGGAGTGGAATACTTGGTGTTTATTTTTGGCAATTGAAAATCAATTCATCACGGGGATGAGAATTTTAACGAAAGATATGAATCTTTAAGATAAAGGGGGGTTGGGCCCTTTCCCCCCTTTTTTGGAGAAGCGACAAATATGCAAATGCATTGATGAAAGTTCTGGGTATATACAGTAGCTGTTTTTAGGGGACTTTGAACTTGCTTACCGGATGGGAATGCAGAGGATTTTGAAAGATTATGTTATAATCCCCAACGGGTTCAATCATTGCAAGGACTTGAGACATTCGAAATCTCCACATCTCTTGAGACTGCCAACTTGATTGACGTATAAGATCTCTTGCTTCAAACAAAATTGACAAACCAATCATGCATTGCCCATCCTATTAAAAATACCACAAACCGTCATATCAAATCCCTAAACCTTCTCAATATACAAAGAACCCCCATCCTTTTCCAAACCTAGCAAGCCAATATGCAGCAATATACCGTATACGCAAAGAGGACTCCCCAGAATGCTCCAGTTTGATAACATGAGACGATGATGGCGCTTAGAAGATTCAACTTCGTCGTGGATAATGAAGCGAAATTGAATTTTTGCTTGAATAATGGGAGTGCGATGGTGGTGGTTCTATGAATGCGCTGTCGTAACCGATCATGACGCCGCGAATCCGGGGAGCATGGAATATACAGTAGGTGGACGCGCCAGGTGTAGAATTGGGAGAGGGTGTGTCGATCTTCTACTTTGGATGGGATGCACATGGTTGGAGATTTGAACTTGAAGGCTCAAGGGGAGGAAATAATATTGTTTGCATGAGCTCATGGAAAGGCATGAAAATTAATTATAATATTACTTTTGAGATTGTACGATTTGAACAGGATCAATAGGAAATTAGTTGTATTGATTATGATTTGTGGAAGTTGGAAAGGGGTTCATGAATCCGTACACCCACCTTATGACGGAAGAAGAGATGAAATATACATAGCTGCATCTCAGAATCTTCATTGTAATATGCATGGCTGAGGCGTGAATTGATAGGCAATAGCTTATGCAAGAAACATAGTTACCGGTAGAATATCATTCCTCAAATTTTGGATTATTCCCATCTGACCTGGGGGATGTTTGCAAGTGACATGTTGCCACCATGGCATTTTTGAATCGAGTAAAGTTTGAAAGCCTTGCGAGGTTTCTAAGTAGATTATATCCGCATTGGACATTTCATATCATTTGACCTAGAAGTCTGGGCGATAGAATGGATATTGTAAGGCCTGAAGCCCTCAATTTAATGGTGATAGACCGTGACTGGGACAGCTAATCGCTCCATCTCTCAGTTTCTCCAACCCCCGCAAAGTAAGTCTGGTGGGAAGCTACCCCGCATTCCTAGCTGGGATCGAGTAGAGATTTTACACAGTCTCTGTGAAAAGCTTGATTCCCCATGGGGATCGAGTAAACGAATTTATTATGATTGGGAGAACACGAAAGTCATTTCGACGACTTTAGATGAATGATACAATTTCTAATGCTCCAATATCTGTTTGGTACTAAAAGATATCACCATCAAGCAGGTCGACCGGCTGATAGAAGTAACTCACTTTACGCCCGCCTGCTCTTCCCCATATCTCTCAGCTCGCCTATTTTCCCTTTGAAAATGAAATTTTTCGAGTTGATGAAGGGAAGGATTTCAAAATACAAGACTAAATGCTCTGAAACAATCTCCTTTCACGTCAGGTCCCGTCAGAACGCCTCCAAGTGATGGAAACTTCCAGACCCAAAGATTTGAATTCCCCATCTATTACCCCTCTACTTTCTATTTCCAAGTCCCAGAAGGAAAGCAAATCTCAAAACAATACCAAATCCCAAAATCCCATTATTCATAAATTCCTCGGGCGTCCATCCTATCACATTCAAACTCCCAATAGGATCCGCCTCGTAAACCCCCAATAGATGACCCATATCACATACGAACATTGCGAAAACGACCGTTTTCCAAACGGAATAATCGCGCGTGAGTCTCAGGACCACCGCTTCGTTGATCATGAATAAAAGATACAGAGCTGCGATATCGGTGGAGAGGAATTTGACCACGGGATCGGGAGGGGTGAGGGCGGAAGATGCGAGGGAGAAGGGGGCGGAGAGGGAGGATGGGGCGGTGCTGGTTATGAATTTGGCGGGTTGGAAATAGGCTAGGTAGGCACCGCCGAGGGCGAAGACGGGTTCCATGTAGAGGAGGAAGATGCGGTAGATTGGATGGATCTTGGAGATACGAGGGTCGATTGATGATGCCATTGTGAGAGGGGATATATTATTGATGATGAGGTTGATGTTGTGGAAGGTTGGAAGGGTTAATATTGGTTATTATGTTGAAGTGTTAATGTGAAGGGGTTGTAACTTGTTCATCTCCACAAGAAGTCTTTCTTGTCGGAATTTTCCGCGGTAAGTAAGATAGGATGGATCATGGTTCACTTATTGTACCCACAATTTCAGGGCTCTTTAAATCTTCCCAACCATTTGGATGTTTCAAATCGTCTCAATAATGATATAAGGTTCCGGTTAGGAACCACGCTGGACTTTGTGACTTCCTATAAATGGAAAATGATTCTCGGATTTCGTATCCGTATCATGTATTTTGAATGAACAACTTTGATTCTGTGTGATGTTATTGCTGTCACGATAAAGATTAAATTAAATTACGTTCAGTGTTGGTCCATAGACCTCGAAATCCCATAAGAGCACAAGAAAGAGTCGTGAGAGTTGTCATAAATGCATTTATTGCAAGAGTTGTCTACTGAAGGAAGAAATGAATAAGATGAAGAGCTTGATGGGGTGTGAAAAGACTTACTGGACTATCAATTGTATTGCCAAAAGATTGTGGCACTGGTACCACTTGGATGATATAACCGCTTTCGAGATCTTTATTTGCAATTACATCGGTCACTTTGAAACAATTAATCAAGGGTATTCGGATTAAGTAAATTTATACGGAGTAGAAACGATTCAAACGAAATGGTGTATGAAAAGGAAATAACTGGTGTTTATCAGGTTTACTTTCTTGATCTAAGAAGTCGAAATCCTGAGTTCTCCTAGCAAAAGTCCTGAACCAATTCATATATTTTTGATCTCGACATATCGATCAACAGCATGGACTGATCAATATAATTATATGATACGCAATACTTATTCGTACTCATATTTCTCAACCCAAGCGATTCCGAAGATTTCGACATTGACGCCTCTCAACCATCCAGACAACGACGCAGAAGATATACTGTATACAGCTATGAAACTATTCATATACATTGGAAAATATATTATGCTGTTTAGAGACAGCACTTCATGTCTGTCCAGAGTGTTGGGGCTTGGAAAAATGTTGGTTTCGCGATGGCTGTCCTTGGGTTGGGTTGGGGATGCAATGTTATGAATTATATTCACACATTAAGAAAAATTCAAGGAAAATTGGCTCCTTTCAAAGTAAGCTTATAATACTTGTAAGCCGGGGAGACGATTTGATTATCAACTGGAAACTAGAATATTGAGGAATGTTTTGATTTTATTTCGTACTAGATATTGCCACCAACGAAACTCCGTTTTGAGCTATGTATTGATAATCTGTCGAGAAATTTAAACAGATGTCTAAGATTCATCAAATTAATAAGATGTGTATCATATATGACAATACAATAAACATTTATCCCTCAAGAAGTACATTATATTACATAGCTTTCATTTCCTCTTTGATATCTCATTACTCACCCATCAACACTTCCTTTCCCTCAACATCAAACTCTCAAAATGCAAACCCCTATTCTCATCACCATCTCCAAATACCTCAGCCCTCCGCATCATTAACATATCGTCATTCCCTTCGCTCCTCTTTCACAACTACCCCATCTTCATGAGAATGTAAGATGTTATATTCACTTCGGATTTGCGATCTTCGAGGTGCTGTCGCAGATAAAAAAGCAATTACGCGTGGTGGAGAGTACATATATATACCATGGAGAAGTTTTCCTGTTGTATAAATGATTGAGGGATTATTTGGTTTGATTATATATAGTTCACTTGCGGCATTGGGTTTGAAGTTTTCGTTTTGATAGCACAAAGTGAAGGCGTTATGGTCTTGAAAAGGGTTAGCGGGCTCTACCTTGATCTATTTGCATATATGATGATAGCAACGTGACGGTGATTTGGAATTGGAGGAGCATGACTAGGGGTAAAAGCTAAACCTATTTAGCAGCGACAGCTCTTTTCTACATTGAAGGTTGATCGTTGTCCTTCAGATTTTTCGGGGGAGGGGAAGGGCGGGGAGCACATTGTAACAGGTTCAATTGAACAATTAACTTGACTATGAAAGTGGAAAAACACTACTGCGTGATATTTGTGATTCGGGATAATAAGAGAACAAATACTACCAATATCCTAAAGCACTTCCCAAGGGCGGGAGCCACGTAAACGAGGGAGTTTTGAATAAAATTGATATAAAATAAGGAATCCTGCTCGGAGGCCATGCTTTAATTGACAGAAGTCTTGAAGAAAGCCTTCTATCCATCCATCCATCCATCCATCCCAAAGCGAACCGAGAATCAGGCTAACTTAAATGGTGGAATATAGGATATAGGATATAGGCGCTCCGGATTACATACATACATCTTGACAACGACGATACTAGATACTCTTAGAGGTCAAATTCCGCGTGAAATGTAATGGCCGTCAGGGATGTTTAGTTTAGTCCAAGAGAATCTCTACTTTGAGGATGAAAATCCAAAGGAGATTTTACTATTGCTTTGCAAAAGATTACAAACACTCATCTGTAATCCAGCAAGGAAACTGCGGGTTCAACCAAAGATGTTCTATATCCTCCACTATTTCTCCCTACTCCAACGATATCTCGGCTTATGTTCAACCGGATACGGTATGCAACTTCATACATCGTTGGAGGCTCTGCCTTTTGTTTTGGTCTTAAATGGATTGACTCGCTGCTCCGTATGCATACTAAAGAATGATGAAAGCAAGCGCATGAACGCACCTTCTTGACAAGAACTCTGGCCCCAAAGCGAAAGTTGATCTCGCAATAATAAACTAAAACTAACTCCACATGTTCTTCTACTACTCACCGAGTTATCTAGCATCTAGCATCTAGCCAGAACATCTTTTAATCATTACCCCACGTTTGCATATCTTCCCGTGCGGGGTATTTCTCACATGCAGATGTGTGTGTGTGTGTGTGTGTGTGTGTGTGTGTGTTTCAATTGAGCGATTCATAAATATGTATATCATGCACCTAGTACTAGATAGGTATCTAGATCGATATGTATGTAAGTGAACAGCCAACGTTACACATTACTATTGGTCCAGAAGTCTTTGAACATTTCAGATGAAGTTTTAGACAATTCTGGAATCTTTATATCATCATTATTCTTATTCTTATTCTTATAACGAAGATGTGCGATACTACATACTATAAAGCTTTCTCGGTAAAATGAACTCAGCCTCGTTACCAATCGAACGTTCAAAAAGCTTGTGTTAAATATACTTTTTCTTTCGTAATACTGTTACTAGTATTTGTATTATTGTACGATGAATCATGATGCCGTAGTTTCTTTCTTGATCGGAAAGATGGAGATGATACCTAGATCAGGCACAAGCCAAAAGGAGGGAATTGAATTATTGCCCAAAGGGACGACCCTTTGGACCTTCTTATTCTTTTAGTTAGAACTTAGCTACCTACCTACCTACCTACCTACCTACCTACCTACCTAGGTACCTACGAGTAATAAGCTGTAGTTTGCAACCAACCCTCACATCCACTGTGACCAACCTCACCAACCAACCAACCAACCTCGCTTGGACTTCCGGACATCTGGACATCTGAACCATAAGTAATATCCGCCCAAATTTATAGTTTTTCAAGTTCGTTAGGATCCACTAATTCATTGCCACTGCGATTTTCCAAAGTGGAAATCTTTTGAGAGCATCTTGAAATCTTTTTTGTAATAATCCATATATCATACATATATGGTATGACCGTATGACTCTTTGAAGGGTGTTTGGGGTGTTCTACCGGTACTACGGAGTAAAGGGGAAAATACTTGAAGAAAAAAGATTATATCATTATATCATAGAATGTTCTTGATCGTGTGATGAGTTTTGGTAGAATTTACAAGAAAAGTACTGGTAACGGTGTGGAGATTTTATTCTTGATTGCGGTGAGGTGAAAGTATCTACTCCGTATATAGTTGTTATTCATATATAGCAGGCCTCGGTTATATAGATGAGTATATCTTCTCTTCCCCTGAATTTAATAATAATAATAATATATATAATATATTTCATCTACTAATTCATAAGATGAATTTATACGTAGTATCTCATCTAAATGATCTAATCGATAAGTCAGCATCACTTATCACCGACTCATTACATCAACTTTCTCTTGGCTTTAAGCAGGGCTGACAAAATACCCATCCTATATCCTATATCCCATGCTTCATGCTTCATCGCTTCATGCTTCATCGCTTCATGCTTTTACCATCTAACAGATCACATCACATTGTGACCCTATCAGCGTTTATGATCTTATGGATATGTACGGAGTTTATATGTAATAATATAAGATCTTATATGTATAACATGTATAACAAATGACAAGGCCAGGTCACAATTATTCATCACTAATCAAAAAAAAAAATTAAAGTTTTATGGCTTCGAATTGATCAAAAGGGTTGTCGTGTCCTAACTCTACGAGCGAGTCTACTCTGCTCTGCTATTTGTACTCATCCCCCCCTCCCCATAGAAAGATCCATCCAGTATCAATCATTTCAATCATCTATTTTGTCCCAATTGTCTTTCCCTCAAACCTTTTATATCTATCTAAGACTAAGACTATCTAGGTATCTATAGACTACCTATCTATCTATATATACATATATGTATACCTTAACCTATGTTCTGGCCAACTTTTAAGGAACATCTTTTATCAATCATCGTTTACCAATAGCTTCATTAAATATACCGAGACATATCAATTCATTGAAAACGACCTCCCTTAATCTTTATTTCTAAATTCAATAGCGAAATAATAGTTACAACTTTAGAAAAGGAGTTGAAAAAATATGTCCGGAGCATTAAGTTTGCTCGCGGAGCTTGAAAAGGAGACCACCAAGGCTCCAAGTCGAAAGAATAGTCAAGCAAAACCGAGAACAGGAAGATCAGCAGCAAATTCGCGATCATCTTCAGTTCAATCGTAAGTTCCTAGCTACTGTAGCTAATTCCTCACCAATTCTCTCGTACTGCTTTCTAACCACCCTTTAAAGTCGTGGAACATCCCAAACACGACGTCCATCAGCCTCCGAGTCCATTCCAATTCCACCTCAAAACATAACTCCCCGGCGAACCACACAATCAACAAATGTCACGCCTCGAACTTCATTTGATCGCGGAACCGAAAGATCGAGATCTCAAGGACCCGATTCTCGAAGAGTTTCATTCGCAGAAGCTCCACGACCACAAACTAGAACTTTATTGATACCCACCAGGGAAAATGTCCTATCATCCGGCTTTCCATTCAATCCAAAGTTAAACAAATATGGCCTTTCCGAGCATGAATGGTCGCAATTCACCAAAGAGATATTGGATACTCTTCCATCATCAAAGAGTTTCAGCTGGAGATGGAAGCGTGGGAAAATTATTGCGATAGTCAAAAGGGATCTTCAATACGAATCACCCTTAAAATCGGCCTTGAGACAATGGAACAAAGGATTCAGACGTCGGGGCTTCTCGGTGTATTTGGAAATCCCCGTGGAGAAGGGATTACACGATGATGAGGTACCGGGCGATACCAAGGAGGAAAAGAAGCAGGCCAAGAAAGACGCAAAGAAATTTCGATTCTTGATAGGTGCTGGCAATTCCTCTTCTTCGTCGGTTTACTCCCGATCGAGTTTGGCGGAAAGTGTGAGTAGGGAAAGCCAGGCTAAAGTCGCCACCATCTCACATAACGAGGAGGATCAGATGAATCAGATGTTTCCACCATCGCCTGCCAATGGGACTGCGGATGAAACGAAAGAGGATGGGAATGACGGAGAGGAATCACCGCTTGAGAAGGCACCAGTCGTTTCTACACCAACAGAAACTATAGACCATGAGGAACAGGAATCACCGCTTGAGAAAGCACCAATTGTTTCTACACCAACAGAAACTATAGACCACGACGAACATGAACCATCCCTTGAAAAGACACCAATCGTTTCTCCACCCACAGAAACTATAACCCACACACCAGTATCATTACCCGTGGCATGAATTCTCTCCTCAATGGATTATAAAATACGAAGAGATATTTATGACAGCTAACGAAGATCAACGACAATACGGGTATTCTTTCTCGGCGTTTGGAATTTTTAATTCATGCCTTCTTGTTCATCGGGATATGTGTTTAATGAATGAGTGGGATTCTTAGAGGCTTTACTTAAGGCATTGCAGGGACGGATTAGATACTGTCGGTTGTGTTCGTTGTTCATTGTTCATTGCTTGTTTATATATATATATATATGTATGTATGTAGAGGGACTTGTCACTTATATGGCGAGTCATGTAGATATATTTAGATGAAATTTTTATGGTCATCAAGGATGAAATATATATATTCTTTCCCGTTCGTTCGTTTGTTCATTCGTTCAGTTGGTATGACTCTTTTCCATCTAATCGCTTGTTGATGAAATTCGCGGTGCTGGGAAAGATGTGATGGGATTTATATCAATATATCAATATTTTATTATTCAATTCCATAGTTCTTTCTTTCCTCCTCTTTCCTTATTCCTCACTCCTCATTCCTCATTCCTCAACCTCTTTATCTTCTAATGCATCTTCCAATTCCTCTTCCAATGCATCTTCCAATGCATCTTCCAATGCATTTTCCAATGCATCTTTTAATGTATCTTTTAATATATTTTTCAATATATCTTTCAATATATTTTCTAATACATTTTTTAATACATTTTCTAATATATTTTTCAATACATTTTCTAATACATCTTTCAATACATTTTTTAATACATTTTCTAATATATTTTTAATACATCTTTTAATATATCTTTTAATACATCTTCTAATATATTTTTTAATATATTTTCTAATGTATTTTTCAATGTATTTTTCAATGTATCTTCTAATGTATCTTCTAATATATTTTCCAATACATTTTTCAATGCATTTTCTAATATATCTTTCAATATATCTTCTAATACATTTTTCAATGTATTTTCCAATACATTTTCTAATATATCTTTCAATATATCTTCTAATATATCTTCTAATATATCTTCTAATATATTTTTTAATACATTTTCTAATATATCTTTTAATATATTTTTTAATACATCTTCTAATATATCTTTTAATATATTTTTTAATACATCTTTTAATACATTTTTCAATACATTTTTTAATATATTTTTCAATACATTTTTTAATACATTTTTCAATACATTTTTCAATATATTTTCTAGTACTCACCGACTAATAAATAAATTCTGCCAACTACCTAAGGTAGTTGGTAACATCAACCTTGATTTATAGTAACTCTAACACAATGAAATTTTTTAAATAATATAAATCAAATCAATTATATAAAATATTAAAAAAAAAAAAATCAAAGTATTTATTAAGTATGCCTTATTATAATTCCAAAAAATCATAATTATATTATATTTATTAAATATAAAAACTTAAGGTTAATAATAAATTAAATTAGATTTAGTTGATAATTAAGCAATATTGATGATTAAGCGATTTTGCTGATTAAACAACATTCCAGTATTTTATTCTAATTTATAATATTAAACTTCATTACAATAACTTCAAATCAACAATATTAAATAAAAAAATTATATAATTATAATAAGGCATATTTAATAAACATTTTGATCTTTTCTTTTTTATAATATCTTATATAGTTAATTTAATATATATTTCTCAAAAAATTTCACTGTGTCAAAGTTGCTATAAGTCAGGGTTAATGGTACCAACTATCAGGGGTAGTTAGCCAGAATTTCTGAAATAGCCGACGAGTATATCTTTTAATATATTTTCTAATATATTTTTTAATACATTTTTTAATACATTTTTTAATATATTTTCCAATACATCTTCTAATGCATCTTCCAATGCATCTTCCAATGCATCTTTTAATTCCTTGACCTCTCCATCTTCCAATTCATTTCATCTTCCAAATTCCCTCGAATTCTCTTGAATTCCCTCAAACAATATCAAAGGCATCTATAGGTTTTGTTATTATAAGGTAAAGTTTGATGTGAGGGGTATTCTATCTCAGGGACATTTGTTTTTTCGGTTAATATTGATGTGATATGATGTGATTGATTATTTATGAATTATTTGAGGATGGTGATGGTTTAGAATGCTAGATTTCATTTAGTATCCCTTTAGAGTAGAGAGTTACAATATATGTAACGAATTTTGCTTAAAATTATAATATGATTCGAATTACGTATTAAGTTTGTAATGACTTGAATTCCCTCCTTTACGCCAAGTATCTTCCGGTTAATAAACCATAATATATACATACATACATACATACATACATACCACCATTCCATTAATATTTTGATCTAAAAGTACTTCAACGTGTCATTTTTCTATTATTATTATTATTATTATAAGCAATATCATTCATTGTAAATATTAAATAAGGAAAGATAGGAAAGTAAACTAACTAATCTCCTCGACTTTTCAAGTAGAGGCTACCTAACTAGTAGTCGTTTCCTCCACTTGGTGTTATATAGTTACTAGTTAGCACATACCTTGTAGACTTGGCCTAAAGATAATTCAGAATCAGTACCAAAAAATCAAAAATTGAATCAAAATGCCTCTGAGGAGCAAGAAGGAAGGGTTTACCGAAGAAGACCGTTCTTTCTTCTACACAATTTGTCTCTTGGTCCTGTTCCTCACGATCCCCTTCGGTATGTGCGTCGGAACCCGTATTGGACGCCGGAGAGACCTGGAGATGCGCCTCAACATCCTGCTGGATCTTCTCGCCACGCCTACCGAAGGCCGCTTGGAACGAATTCTCGACCTCTGCATCCTTCCTTGCAGCCTCCCCGACCCGGAAAGCCGCCTGCAGCGAATTCTCGACGGGATTCATTCTGCGTTGCCCGACCCCGCGGAACTCGTCTCCGACGACGAGGTCATGCAACATCTGCATCATCTGATGGAGTCAAACCAATTGGATACAAGAATCAGCCCTCAAACAACAAAGTGTTTGACCAGGAGAGAATATTTCATAAGCAAGAGATATTATGATCCTGAGACCAATCAGCTTTATTTCTTTGATAGGGAAATGGTTCGACGTCGTATTGCAGTGTATAAGGATAATAAAGAGAAAAGGGAGAGGGAACTTACGAACATAGAGAAAGGTCGAACATTCGAGTTGAAGGATGATTCTCTTGAATCGGATTTGGAGAAGGGATATTAGAGCTATTTTGTACAATAACATGGAGTGTTGTTCAACAAAAAAAAAGATTTTCAATCTGTTCAAAGTTGTTGCCTAGTATCAAGACGAGTTAAAAACTCAACTACCGGTGCAGCCGAAGACCCTGCATCTTGGTCTGGTAATCCTTTCAAATCGAGGGGATAGTGGTCTCGTAATCGGTGCCGGCGATACGAACGTGAGGGTTATCCTGTAATTGTTTTGTGGGGAGCTGTACTGGTGTTCGGAATAGTAAAAAGATTGGCATGATTACTGACACGGGGAATTGTACAAGTCTTTCAATGAGAAGGCTTCAATTGTCCCAACATTTCTGTTGACAATAAAATCATGTATCTCCCAATACTTAGGATCCACTTAATGCTTAAGATCGAGAAGTGTATCATAATTGTTGAGTTCAGTACTGAGAGGTATTACAACCGAAAGATTTGACGAATTGGTATCCGTGGGAGATTTGAGAGTTCGAGGTTTGATATTGACTGGACCAGTATCATGTAAGCCAAGAAACCTCCATAAATATTACCATACGCCATCTATCGATCATCAATTTAGTTAGTCAGCCTGCGGGATCAGGAAGGGGATTCACGGACAGTGAAACGGCTCATCCAACCATCTATTTCTTATCCTTCTCACTCTTCGTCCTAACTGTCCCCTTCATACTTACATGATCCCTTTGACTCCCCCCATCTTATGAGATAAACACCTGTGCGGTGGACTTAGTCGCTATATTGTCGATTTAGTATATGTCCAATTTGGGAGCAGAGTCTGGCGGAAGCTGTGACAAATACGAGCCTCGAGACGGTGGTAGCTTACACTTGGTACATACACAAATACCGCTACATATTTGGTGCCAATTCTCGAATCTATTGAGTTTGAGAAGACCTAATACCAGAAGATCAATGCGAATTGGAACAGCCCAGTTGGTTCTGGAAAATCCCCATCCTTGTAGCCTAAGCTGACGCATCAAAAAAAGCTCAACGTGTTGAGGTTTGAGATTTTATTGGGCTTTCAAGTCTTCGAGTTGCTAGTGTTGACATGTCAGTCTTTCGTTGCATGCGTCGCCATATCTTCTGCGTATTATTCAACTGATACAAACACATGTCAGCGAAATGCGAATCGATGCAAATGAATTGAGGCTTACATGGGAAATGGCACACATTTCGTTAGGACCGTAAAGAGGTATCTGGTGTTCGGTCCAAGCTTTGGGCGAAGGTCTAGAAGGTGTTGCCGAGCCAATGAATTGTAACAAGGGAAGCAAACTATGTGATAGCCATGAATACGAAT
This sequence comes from Myriosclerotinia curreyana, assembly GCA_002162495.1. NCBI lineage: Eukaryota > Fungi > Ascomycota > Leotiomycetes > Helotiales > Sclerotiniaceae > Myriosclerotinia > Myriosclerotinia curreyana. The sequence continues at coordinate 4,924 of NGKJ01000124.1, read as the reverse complement.
GTGAAGACTTCTCATAGAGATTTTGAGATGGCCATAGGTGGCTCTTCAAGTGATCATTCCGATTGAGAGAGGAATTTGACCAAAAATACATGGCGGAGAATTGTAGTTGATTAAAACGCGAACAGGGAGCCGATCCGAAAATCTTGGTATCATCATCAGAAGTGGATTGTAAGTGAGACTATCTGTCAAAAATAGTGAGGATGAGAGATCATCATAAGCATCCAAGATGGGATTGAACATGTTCGCAGGTCTCACTCTATCTTGGGATGTCAAAAGTTAGCATCGGTGGATTTGAGATGAGGGAACAACCGCACCTGACAGGAGACTACCCGGAAGATTCCTCATCAAAGGGTTCTCTCGCTCGTTTCTAGACAAATCCAAATAGAATTGAAGAGCATTCGTCACTGGGGTGATAGGATGCATTCATATGCCTATTCAACTATGAGTAGTATATCGTTGCATATGTTCACTTCAGCGCGCTAAGAGGTGTTGGATCTTAGCCCACGACTCGTTTGAATCCAGATATCTTGATCAAGCCTCCCGGATCACCATGATTAGCCAGATAGCTTTTTGAAGGACACCGATAGAGCATGTTGATAGTGGTTGCAAAATATCTTTGGACTGTTGTTCAAATAGCTAAAGTGTAGCTATGTTGCAGCTGCGTTAAAGTTGCCAGTGTGGTGAGTTTTTGGCTATGGATTGTTGCCCAGTATTTCTAGTTCCATAAATTGTGCCTTCCCGTGTGATTCTGGTATGTTTGTAGTGTAATCGTACCGTGGTTTAATTTTCACATTTACACCTTTCTGTTGGATTTCGCTGAGCGTTGGAATGTTTCATAGAATCTTCCATATGCATATTTTTCGTGTACCATGCATTCGCAAATGATTGTGGTATGGTTATAATGCAGTCGTATTATGCCTTTTGTCCCGTGTTCCTAGGTTTGCATCTTCTGTCTACCTATATACTTGTGGTGTGGTAAGGTTGTGGTCGATTGAATGCTTGCCCTGCTGAACATGTAAGGTAGTCCATGGTCTGCAGAAAAAGGGAATGGATGTTTTTGATATTTCCTGAGTTGCTTGGATGATTGATTGAGTATTCCAGTTATATGAAATTATTGTAATGACAGGCTTGATTGAATGACAGGCTTGATTGGAGTGTCTGGTGGTGGGAAATCCGAATTCATGTTTCCGTGTACTATGCCTTTCCGCATAGTTGTGGCTGCTGTAATCATGGTTGTGATTGTGGTTTTTTGCTTTCTTCTGACTGTCATTCAACACCGATGTAGCTTAAATGCTCTGAAAAGAACTTTGAAATAATTTTGAAATCCCTTGTTAGCAGAATGATGTACACGTAGCGAGATCTAAACTTCAAGGAGCCAGAAGAAATCAAAGCTACAGATCTTTTTGAACATACCTAGATTGAGATTGAAAGAAGGCACTAACCACTAAGCCTTGGAAAGCTAGGGGGTAAAGCAGATGGCCTCCAGCGCAAGAATACTGGTTGCAAAAGATTGTTCAAGAAGGAGGAAGGAGGTTACAATATTCAAAACCATTCCCATATTCAAACCCTCTTATTGTCGGACTACAATCCAGACAATTAAACAAACTAACCAAAACCACCTCTTTATACAACCAAGAACATCACTTTCTTTTCTTTCCTTTCCTTTCCTTTCCAAATCATCGATAATATCGAAACTAAACTACAAGAGTAAACCTGTCTTTATCTTGTATAAACTATAGTCTATAAATTATATATATAGTTTATATTGGATTAAAAGATATAGAAAATAATATTAAAGAATGTAATTATATCTTTAATATACTCGAGTATTCTCGTTTAATAGAAGATAGAGAACTTTATAATAAATATAATTTTCTAAATTATACTTTTTTATTTTGTGTTCCAAGTCTTGTATCTTGTGTCTGCTTATAGGATAGTTGTTGGAAATAGCTATATGTACTAAGCCGGGAGGCTTACATCAACACTTTTGACAATAGTAATAGTATAATCGATGCCCCTTCTATAAAGTAGTTTACAACTTGTACATTAAATCGAAATTATAAATAAGAACAAGCAAAAAGGAATAAAGCGTATAACAGAAGCATTGAGCGTTTAAAGAAATTATTACTTACTATATACAAGCGACGAGTAAATACTTGTACAAGTGAGTTGAAAAGCGGTTACGCAGTTAGGGTTAGCCGAGAACAGGCAGTCGTCCCTTTATTTGAAATAGTGATAATAGAAAGATATTCGGGGGGGGGTTCATTAATTGGGTACCCATTTCTATTCCCGAATTTCAAATTGTCCATAAGAGTATTCCGAATCTTCCCACCAACGCATACAAAACCATCCGAGATTGGCCATTCTAATCAGCATGATCCGGCGCCCGGTGTACAGGATAACGATGCTTACCAGGTAGGTGTCTACATAGTATGGACGGAAGCCTCAAGAGATCCCGCAACTATGCGATATTGTATGATGATATGATGGATTTGTCATTCCCGCTATTCCTTCCCCCAAGGACCAAAACGTTGATGCCCAACTTATAGATGATGCCTTGAAGACGAATCCGGAATATTGATCACCAGAATTGTTGTCGAATTCGGTGATGTTGAACGTGCTGATACAGTACTTTCATTTGTGTAGGCACCGGAGCAATCTTTGACGATTTTTGGTCAGTCTTCGGCTTTTAACACAAAACTGATGCGGTTCAATAAGACTTTGTTGATCCCCTTGCCTTATTTTATGTATTACAAACTTTACTCCGCTTGCTTTCTGACCTTTGATCCCTCGTATTGAGTTCCAGCTCCCCGAATGCCTTTCGTTTCGAAGTAGAAGCCGGAGAGGAAGATTCCGAGCAGGCGCTATCCCAGAAAGCAGTTTCCATAGCTTGAAGGAGTCTAGCAGGTTCATTGTTCGGCAACGTCCTTTTCTCAATGTGGAGGCTACCTTCATAGAATTTGTAAGGTTCCTCAAACTTCTGCAAGTATGTGCATGGAATGTCGGCCGTGTACTGTACAAGGTCCATCTTTACTCGCTTCGAAAGGCGATCATCTTTTTGGGATTTGGGACTGGTGGTGCTCGATTGAGAAGTACAAGTTCTCACTATTGATTCGTTCTCACAAACAAAAAGAGTAACCTATTATAATTAATTTAGGGCTGCCTATTATTGGGAAAAGAAGAGCATACTCGGTGCGATCTTGTTTCTGGCAGACCACGTCTCCTTAGCTGAGCCAGAGTGATCAGAATGGCGACGTAAACGGGGTCAATTACAAGCCTTTGCTTATTTTTGATGTCTTTGGTAGCAAAGGTCCATGACTTCTTTCGAGACGTGTGCCGTTTGCGTCGAGCAGCAGATATCCACTTTTGATCAGTGTAAGCCCAGATCGGAGCCCTTGAAGACTTCATGGATGTAGATTGATGCCAGGCGACTATAAGGGGAGGGAGTTTGGCGACATGGTAACTCTCATATTCGAAAAACAACCAACTATCCGTGATTTCCAGCTTTTGTAATTCTGCCGTTCTTCTGATAAGTTGTCGTATATGCTCGTTTGACATCCTCCGAGCGTTCTCTATCTACCATACGGCTCCTAATACTTGTATGCTCTCATCGACCTGGCGTTTGACGTCCTCAGTTACAGGCTCCTCTGGACAGGCAGATGTAACAAGATCGACGCCGAGAGCGGGCAAGTGGTTGGCAGTCCATTCAAGCGGATGAACGAAGAGTCGAGTGGTACAGTTTTGGAGGAGTATGGAGCGTATAGAGCCAGGCTCTGGAGGTGGGTGTCGGCCATGAAATGAGCTTGCGAGGGGCATACTCGACACAGTATTGCTAATACCTATATCCGTAGCTTTTTGATGCGGCGTTCATGTATTCGTTGTGTTTATCGCGATTTGTTGTTTGTTTTCCGGCCTTTCGGTTCGCTAAACTCGATTTTGTCCTTCAGCCACCCCCAGCTTTTGTTGTGTGGCGTCTATTCTATCGATCTACATCATTTGGTGATTTTTATGAAACTTTATATATGGATATGGGCGCAAGAATGGCGCAAGAATGGCCTTCAAATGAATGGGAGTTTCATTGTAGATATCTTGATTATGAGAGCAGCACTATTCATAATCTACACTGTGAGTTGAAATCGGCAAGTGGAAGTTAATCCGTCAATAAGTTTTTCAATGAGGAAGTAAGTAATGATAAAATTCAAACAATTATTGATTACATATAATGAGTGTGTTATATACAAAATTATTTTCCGTATCCTTAAACCAAAAACCAAAAACCGCCCATACAAAAAAGGAATGTGGTATGACGCAGTAAATCCAAAACATATCCATCTTCGTTCATTAAATCATCTTCATAAATACACAAAACCATGTAAAACAACCCATCTCTTAGAAGTAGTAAACTGGCTCAGGACCAATATCTCCAAAGTTACCGGAACCAGCTGGGCTTGAAGCGGTGACTGGCTTTGAGTTGACATCGGCGACACCGAAATAAGCATTGGCCTTCATGTCATTGTTGGTGACAGTCAAGACAGCGAATGTGTTGTCGACACCGAATTGCTCAGAGATTCCCCAAGAGATGGTGTTGACAGATCCGGTGGTGCATGGAATTCCATAGAAAGATTCGGTGGTAGCGTTCTTTCCTGGGGAACGACTGACAGTACATCTCTCATCGGCTTTTCCATCATTGGTGGAAATGGCAAAGTTGTAATCGCATCCAGATCCATCTGCGGAACAGTATCTGATCAATTCCTTGATGGTCCATTTAGCACCCGATACTTGAGCTGGGGAACCGGTGCTGGATGCTTGAACAACAGTGGTGAGGGTAGAAGATGCGACGGTGGAAGTAGCAACTGCGACGCTAGAGCATGCAGTTGGAGTGACAAGAGATCCGTCGCTGTATGGAGAGTATCCAAGACATGAA
>NGKJ01000123.1:73673-105569 GCA_002162495.1 Myriosclerotinia curreyana | reverse complement strand
AAGCGATTATATTTATTTATTTATTTATTTATTTATAATATTTATCTATATTTATTCATTTATATCTATTTATTTGTATTTATATTAATAACTTTTAATTAAATATTTCAATAAATATTTTAATATTATATATCCTTTTTTATTATTATAAATTAAATAATATTTTTAGTATTTTTAATAATACTATTTTTATTTTTTAATAATAAATATTTACTATTAATAAGATTCTATAATTAAAAAACGAATATATTCCTTATATTAATAATTATAATAAAAAAACTAATTTATTTATATAATTAAATATTTATTTATTTAATTGCTTTTATTATCCTTATTCTTTTTCTTATATAATTTAATATAATTTTATTTTATTTTTATTTTTATTCTTAACTTTATTTTCAATTTTGCTTTTAACCTTTTTATTCTTTTTCTTGTATAATTCTATATAATTTTATTTTATCTTTACCTTTGTTTTTAATTTTGTTTTTAATTTTGTTTTTAATTTTATTTTTAACCTTTTTATTTTATTTTTTTTATAATTCTATATTATTCTATTTTATCCTTACTTTTATTTTTAATCTTATTTTTAACCTTACCTTTACCTTCTTTATCTTTTTTTTTATATAATTCTATATAATTCTATTTTATTTTTATTTTTAATCTTTTTTTTTTTATAAAATTCTTTTTTGCTTATATATTTGCTTTTTTTTTTTTATATTTATATAATTTCTCTTTATCCTTGTTTTTCTTTTTTTATTTTCATATAATTTATTTTTTTTATTTTCTTTAACCTTATACAACTTTTCTATTACTCTTATTTTTACCTTTATTTTCTTTTTCCTCTTCCCCTCCTTCCCCTCCTCTTCCTTTTTCCCTCCTTTTTTTTCTCCCCTTCTTTTCCTTTTTCTCTTTTTTTTTTCTTTCTTTTTCTTTTTTTTTTCCTTTCCTCTTCCTTTTCCCCTTCTCTTTCTCCTCTCCTCCTCTTCCTTTTCCCCTTCTCTTTCTCCTCTCCTCCTCTTCCTTTTCCCCTTCTCTTCCTTTTCCCCTTTTTTTCCTTTTTTTTTTCCTCTTCCTCCTCCCCTCATCTTTTTCCTCCCCTCATCTTCCTCCTCCCCTCCTTTTCCTTCTTTNTTTTTTTTTCTTCCCTCCTCTTCCTTCTTTTCTTCTTTTTCTCATCCCTTTATCTTCCTCCTCCCCTCCTTATTCCTTTTCTTCTTTTTCCTTTTCTTTTCCTTCTCTTATCCTTATTTTCTTCCTCTTTTTTCCCCTCCTTATCTTTTCCCTTTTTTTTTTTCTTTTCTTTTTATTTTTACATACTTTTTTATTTTTTTTTTATAATTATTTTTATAATTTTTTTTATAATTTATATTAATAAAATCTATTTATATATATATTTATATATATAATATATTTTGGAATTCTATTTATATTAATTATATATAAATATTATATTTCTTATATTTTTATAATAAAAATAATTATTAATATTTTTTGAATATTTGATTTAATATAATATTTTAAAAAATAGATATATACTTTTAATTAAAAATCTAAATAATATTTTTGTATTATTAAATTAAATATAAATAAATATTATTTAGATTTATTTAAATATTATTTTTAATTCGGATTTTTATTATAATAATATTATTTAAATATATTATATAAATTAATATTTAACTTTTTTTTGATAAAAATAAATAAAACTTTTTTTGGATTATTTTTTTATTTATATTTATAAGTTTACTTAATTTATTTTATTTAAGTATTTAAATAATATACTTATTTATAATTTATCTAAATACTTATTTATATATTTAATTAAATATATTTATTTAATTAAATAAATATATATACTTAATATTTATTTAAATACTTATCTAATATATTTATTAAGTATATATATTTATATAGTTAAATATACTTATATAATTAAATATATTTATTTATTTAATTATATATTTAAATATATTTATTTATATAAATAAATATATAAATAAATAAAAAATAATATATAATTATATTCTTATAAAATAAGTATATTAAAAGATTTAAAATTTAAATAAATATATAAATAATAAATTGTTTTATTATTTATTTAAATAAATATTATAATAAAATATCTATTTAAGTATAATTATTAAATATAATAAAAGGGATTAATTTGTTTAATAAAAAAACAAATAAAGTATAATAAAAAAAAGTATTATATATTTTATATAGATATTAATAAATAATTATAAATAAATATTTTAAATAAATATATATTTATTTGTATAAATATTTATGGATTTTTAACTTTTATATTTATATATTATATAATTTGTATATTATATAATTTGTATATTATATAATTTGTATATTATATAATTTATATATTATAAGAATATAATATATAATAAATATAATATATTATAATTGAAATATAAATAATAAATAATCTTATAATAACAATTATATATCTATTTAATTATTTAATTCAAAAATATATAATAATAATTATTTATAAATTAATAATTATATTTATTAAATAATTATTAATTTATAATTAAATAAAAAATATAATTATTATTTATAAATTAACTATTATAATTTATTAAATAATTATAGAAATAAATCTGTTATAATAAACTATAATTAATAAAATTTTAAATATTATAAAATTAAAATAATAAAATTTTTATATTAGTTTTATTTAAATTATAATTATTTTTTATTTAAATATTATAATATATAAAATTATTAAATTTTGAATATTTGTTTATAAAAATTATAATTATTTTTATTTTAAATGTTATAAAATATTAAATAATTAAACTTTGAATATTTATTTATTAATAAATATAATTGTTATAATATTTATTATTATATAATAATAAATGATTAAATATTATATATTTGTTAATATTAATTATAATTTTATACTAAATAATTATAATATAAATTCTATAAATAATCTTAAATATCTAGTATATTTTATATTTATTAAAGTTAATATATTTATTATAAATTATATTTATTACTTATTTAAACAAAAGAATTATAGCTTTTTTTAGAAACCGATACAAAAATAATGGCCGTTGTAAAGCAGCCCTATAGCGGATATAATTTAATCGTTCTCTTTATAAGGTATATATTGAAGGAGCTGATCAAGAGGTCTATTGTTCTGTGGCCCATCCTAAACCTTGTCATATCTCTATTTCAATCAACCAATCAATATATATTATCGCAAGATATTATTCAATAAAGGCCATAATTTTATTCGAAAGCAAATAGTTCTGTACAAAATACTCATATCATTCATTTTATTAACCCTAATACCTCATAATGCTGCCATGATGCACCCTAACGCCAGCCAGAATTCATTTACCATCCCCCATTCATATCCATGTCCATATCCATATCAGCCATAGCTTCCATAGCATCCAAATCATCAGTTTCCGCAGAATTTCCAACGTCTTGTTCTGAAGGTCGACTAAGGGCGTTCGTATATTCCTCTGCTGCCAGCAGCGCTTCGAGATCATCATCTAGCACTTCGTCGTTATTACCTTCCTGTTCCGCCTCTGCCAGTAATGCTTCCAGGTCATCGTCTGGCGGTCCATCATCTTCGGCCGTGGCAATCTTTGGACCGAATAGACTCTTATTACCACCACCAAAGACAGAAGTCAATTGCGCAGCTGATTCTTGTCGCGCGGCCTCAGGTGTAGCATCATACATATCATCGAAGTCGGGATCTCCATTTGGAACCGGCGTTGTTGGTCGTTCACTCGCTGTGTTTTCAAAGATTGGGGCTATCCTCGGTGCCGTTTTCTCTCGTTCGTTTTCATTCCGTGGAGGAAGTTCTGGCTCGTCAAATAGGGAATCTTCGTGCACCGATGACTTAGGTTTCCCCTCATTAATCCAGTCCATTCTCGCAGATTGAATCATCTTTTTGTGACCTAGCTTTTCGACCATGGCTAATGCATCGAGGAATTTGGCTTTTGGGAAGAGGTCATCGAGCCAGAGTTGGTAAAATGCAAGGAGCCGAGCTGCATCTGAATACTATGATTCTGTGAGTATAAAGCTGCTATGAATGTGACTTTCACTGTATATACCTCATGGCCTTTACCCTTAAATTTCAAATGATCCGCAGCCTTTTTACGTAACTTTGGTATGCCTGCAGACGAGAGGAGCCTTGAGATCAATATCAGTATCTCCAGATCCAAATATCAGGCACTTGAACATACTTGTGTTCATCAAGTTTCACTCGCGGAACTCTAGGCTTTTTGGTGACCTCAATTTCCTCATCGATACCCAGTCCTGCACCAATTTTGGCATTGCTTGCCGAGTCTTTAGCCGTTTCTTTATCCTTACTTCCAGGAACCACGTAATTCTCACTGAAAGGATCATTCGCATCTCCAGCATCATAATCGAAAAGATCATCGAGATCATCAAATTCATTCCCACCAGCATTGGGTGTTTCCGTGGGAAGCGGCCTTGATGGCGGTGAATCCATGGTGTAGACAGATGTATAACCAAAGCGCCGTGGATTTGGTTCCCTTAAAATCCAAATATAACTCAAATTTTCATGGAATCAGTTGAATTGTAAAAATCGTTGTGTTAAGACGCGTCTCCGATAAGGGAAGACGCGACAAATCATAAGGCAAAAATCAATATAAATAAGGCACAAATATTACTTGTGGCCCGTGCAGGAATTCGGAATTAGCGTTCCCATATCGAATATCCATCAAGAAATTGACCTCACCAGTGCGTTGAACCCCAATTGTAAGTAATTGGCACAATTCAAAATGTCGAACACCGAACAGAGGCCATTTGTGCCTTCGAAGAAAATCAATACCGACTACCCTGTAAGTTCTTAACCCCTCGTGACTAGTATTTTGCGCAAGAAATCCACAGCTAATGGCTCCTCAGCTCATCGACAGTGACCCGTACGTTCCTAAACCCCGCCCGAGTTACTGAGAAGAGGGGGCAAAGTGCTGATACGTATATTACAGACACATCAAACGAGTACTCGGCTATGCCCGAACATCAGACTATGCGGTCGGAGCAGCAACGGCTACAGCAGGACCGGGTTTGATGTTATTGTGGGAACGAATTTCACCTTCACTGGTTGGAAAGGGAGGATTCGCTCCGATTATGCGATTGTCGGGGGTTATTGGTGTTGGGGCTGGGTTCTTCATGTTTTACCAACGTTCTATACGTATGTGTTCCGATCCATTTTCCCTCCCCGCTCCATCCCCGCCTTTACTTGGACCTGGGGACTTTTCTAACATATGATGATTATCATGACAGTGCGATTCTACGGTTTCACGGAAAACAAGCGTGAACAAGAAATGGACATGAGAGAAATGGTCAGCAAAATTAAGAAGGGAGAATCTCTATATGGTGAAAGCTCCACCACGCCATATATTCAGGGAGTAGCATCGAGAAATTCGAGATATGCAGGAGTGTGGATGCATGTGATGCCTTGGTTCAACTTTGTAAATCATAACCAGCATGGAGTGGACACGGCCAAGTATTACCAGCAGGCAGAGAGAGAGTTGGAGGCTGAGAGTACGGGAAAGAATTTGACGAACTAGAAGTATGAAGAAGGGGTGTCGAGAGGAAATCCGTGGGTGGAGAAACCGAAGGAGGCGAAGAAATCAATTGTAAATATGGAAACTGGAATCATGCGCTTAAATGTTTTGTTACAGTTTGAGAAGTTGTGACGTTGGGAGTAGTGTCTACTATGTCCATATTGACATCTCTACGAAGACATGATTCGTCTCTTAACATCATGCCCGGGGTATCTCCTGATTGTCCATTCAATCTAAACCATACGCCTTCTATTTTAGACCGATTTGAAAGCACTCATTATACTAAAACATGTCGATTTAACCGGAATCATCAGCTTTTACGTGCGAGTCTATCATTGGTTCCACCTCTAGCTTCAATACTCTCTCTTTCTTATTTCTGGGTTCAGGCGCTTTAGGACATTAGCTTCATGGGACTTTTCGAAAAGGAAATTGAACCAGAATTACTCACCCCTTACATTCTCTTGCACATAAAACCTCCTCAAGATAACAATTGCCTCTTCTCGCAACCACCCACCACTAACCTCATAATCACCCTCCCGTTTCTCCGTCCCTTCCTCATTTCCCTTCTTCTTCTTACTGTCTTGCTCTCCGTCCTCAGCGTCCTCAATGCCATCGAATTTCCCATTTTCAACATGAATATTCAAAACTCCTCCATTGCCACCAAATTTATCATTAACCGCTCCATACCACACCTTTCGTATTCCAAATTGTTGCAGTAACGACGCACACATTATACATGGTTCTATCGTCACGTATAAATCCAAATTTTTCATATCCTCCGGCCCGTAACTAAACCCTTTACCTTCACTCTCTTCACCATTGTCATCGTCACCCTCATTCCCATTCCCATTCTCTTCCCTCTTCCTTTTCCCGCCCCTATTCTCATTCGTACTTCGACGATCTATCTTGGAACTCGAACACATCAGTTCATCAATAGCAATGAACTCTGCGTGCCTGGTCCCGTTATAACTCCTGTTGGTAGCATTCATTCCTCTAGCCACAACCTTCTTGAGGACCGGATCAACAAGTACACAACCCACGGGTGTCTCATTGGTATTGAGAGCGAGGTTTGCCTAAAAAAATGTTAAAATCGGGATAAGACGAATAGAAAAATTGTGTAAATACCATAGCAAGAGCTTCACGCATGAAAAATACGTGTGTATCTATTTCATCTTGCGTCATAGATTTTGCATCGGGTCGAAGATTTATTTGAGATGGTATATCTGTTTCTGAAATGATCTCTGAGACTGCTTTGGATGGTTCCATATTTTCGAAATGAGCACTTGCTATCCAAAATACAAGTGGGCAAAGGAAAATTTTCTCTCTGCAAGAGAGAGAAATACCGGGACGAGGGCAAGACTACTAGTAGGTGTTCAAAATTTCAAGTCACCTGATGAGTCAAAAAGAGACAATTTCCACAAACACTCAGCACTACAACCATCAAAAACAAGATACTCGAATCTTGTTATTATCCATGTCTAAACTTACTTGACACTCTGTATGATCTCAAGTAACTTTGCGAAGAGTATGTAGGTAGAGCTGTGATCACGAGTTTAGCCAGTGAAGAACGACGCACAGACTATTTCTCCACAGACTTCTTCATGTTCACCGGGTCCTTCATTTGCACCTCACTCATAACCTTTCTCGCGATCAAAAAGAACAACTTTTACATCGAATTGTTACCAAGATATGCAAAAGACTTGGTACATTCTTCAATGACTCATGAGATGTTCTATAAACAGATACAGTGAAGCCGTACCAATACCAGCCTCTCCCTCTATGACACTGCTACTCCCGTTGGAGTTTCTCTGTGAAGTCTCAGGATTACTGTTGAAATTTACCGAGAATCAGCTCTAGTGAGCTTGATATTCGATCATGGCAATACAATCATTACGAAAATTGACACCAGAATGCTACTTCGATTGGCCCAAGTTTGTTGAGTACTGTCAGGCCATCAGTCTAGAACTTGCTCGGCTACTTTTGCCCACTGGCTTGCGAGGTTAATGGAATGTCATTTCACGTTTTGAGTCACGAGTGCATTATTCTCACAACTTCTTCCATCCCTCATCCGAACTCACATTACATCATCAAGTGTTACAAGCCATTTCAAAACGCTTCTCAATATATACACAGTTTATCTCAGATGAATTTCATCTTCATATTTCAAAAGCCGAGGCTTCTTTCTGTAGATGTGTTTCTCTCGCAAAGATGAGAAGGGCTCGAGCCCTGGCATCCTCTCGAATAGGGGTCAAGTTAAATGTATCGAAAATTTTCGATTATAACACTGTTCTCGCATCAGGTGTTGTCTAATCCTAAGCAAGCCTCTTGAATGACTGAAAGTTCACAGACGTTCCATCTCGTTCTAACTGCATGTGGACAAATGCAGATATCGATGCACTGGTTTTCCTAATTCAGATCCCATTTGCGGTTTTGATTTATTTCAATGTTGTATTAATTCACTAGTACACCAATTGCAAGCTTTTGCGAGAAAATTGCATCGCATTTCCCAATCGATGCGCAGGGGATGATTTCATCAGCGAAAAAGATGATTGTAGGTTGATTTTGTTATCATTGTTTTCGCGTTTATAAGAAGAGACATGAAGTCTCTTGTTTTGTTTTGATAACCATCAGCATCATCTCCATTCTTCAAGAGAACATCCTTTTCGCAATCATATCAAACGGATATTTAACATATTCCCTCGCCCATCATAATTGATCAGCTCTTTACATCGTGCAAAGTCCCCACCATCAAACCGAAAATGTATTTTACCCAAGTCAGCTGTTATCATCTCTTCCCTCTTCTGGGACACCACCCTTGCCTTGTTAATCGACTCGTACTTTAATTTTCTCACCTAGAGCCTCAATTCAAACTCAGTGCCCCGCCTCCACTATCTTGTTTTCTTCTTGCAATTCCACTCCGCGAGTGGCCCATTCCATCCTATTTTCTTGTCCAAATCACTAATAAACTCACTAATAAACAACCACCCGGTGCATCAAACCTCGAAATTAGAACACCAGGTGGCTTCTAGCCGGCGATATCGTCGACGCAATTGGAAAAGCTGTTCCGGGACCCGCAGTAGCAATCTTGGGCACGGTTGCCGCTGGACTGAAGGCTGGTGGTGGTAGTAGGGGGGGTGCCGGAGCTGTCGGTGGAGCGAAATACGGCAAAAGCGGCGAAAGCTGCCAACTGCGTTCTACCTGGGCTGAAACACCCGATCAGCGATGGCCTTTTTAATGCATTCTAATCTTACATCGGCTGAGCTGGGGGTTCACAAGATGAGAGGTCGAGGAATCCGTGGGAACGCTCTATGGATATACTTGCTGGCCAATTTTTGAAGATTCCTAGATTTATTCTTTTGTGCTGTCATCTGTTCTTAATACAATTTTCTTGCTCGGCGAATTCATTTTACTTACTTCGTATTCAAAGTTTATTGGAATGTACCAAAAGACCAAGCGTTTATCACCAGCCCGCCTCCGTGCAGTTCTGTTTTCTTTTACACTATTAAGCCCTTATTCATAGACATCTGATCTTGCCGTGTAATCATGTAGGTTATCCATTGATTCATCTAGATAAGTTATTTTTGAATCAATTAAACTCCACTCAATCGATAATCCGCTCACTTCTCTTGAATAACAAAACATCATAGCCTGTATCTTGGAATCATATATACTTACCACGTAATTTAACAATCTCCCGGGAGGTATAAAATTGTAACTATCGGGCCCTCTCTATCCTTTTCTATTTCCATCAACAAACACAAACACACAAACTCAAGATTATATATAAAGTTTCAGCACTCAACCAAAGATATCAAGCTGCGAAGTTTCATGATAGAAACAATTCTCGCCAAACCAACTCGAGCTACAAATCGCTACCCACAGTATGAATTTCCACTCCATCCGCGAGTTCGTAAGCCAGTACATATTCATCAGCTGGTTATGCTGCCAAGTGAGTTCGCAATTTCCTTTCTTCTTATTGTACCAACATTGATACGTAGTTTCTTCTGGATTCTGACACTACTGACGATAAATGTTTAGTGCGGAGACCAGTGGCTTCCTGCAAGATATTGGAGCTGCTTAACATGTGGCCATTACAAATGTTCTCGATGCATTCCAAATATTAGATGAAGTCATAGGAGCGGGAAGAGACTCCCTGGCGCTCGGTTAGTAGGACGGATAGATAGATAGATAGATAAATAATGAATGCCTGAATTTGTAACAAATTATTGTTTTTGAGGGGCGAAGTATTCATGGTGTTATGGGGAGAGGCTAGCTTGTTTTGTGTGAACAAAGGACGTCTTTTTCGCTGAAGGGGTACCACATATACAGATCTCACTGGCAGCAACGACCTTCAGATTGTTCTTAGTCGCTCATACTTGCCTCAGCAAGTTTTCTGGTTTTCATTAATCGTGATGTATTGACGCTCCAAGAACTATCCACGTGACCGTAGTACAAGTCGTGACTCACAAACCTCACAGGCTTCACGCTTCTTCAATCCAAGTCAATTTTGTACAAAAGTTCGAAATAATGTCTCTCGTCAAAAAATCTAAAGAAATGAAGTCGGGCAAAGGCTGCTGGACGTGTAAAAGTAAGCACTCATTTGCATCTGTTTGCCCAACCCCCCGCAATTGCCCCGCCATCCATGTAACCCCCACACTGATACTAATCTAACCTTCTATCAAGGCAGGAAAATCGGATGTGACAAAAGTATACCTTATTGCGGTAATTGCACCAGAACTGGTAGATTCTGTGAAGGTTATGGCCTCAAACTTCACTGGCCAGAATCGGGTGATGGGCGGAGACCCGTTCATTCTTGGGAAAGCGAATCTCATCATGCTGCGCAAACTTCTCTGGCGCCTCCCACACGTGAAAAATATCAATTTTTAAACTCGACGTATGTTGACTTGAAAATTGCGACGGAGTTTCAGCAGAAATGTTATTCCACGTATCGATATATGTCAAGCCCTCAGAGAAGTCTGAAGTTTGGATATGAAACTACTCTCGAGTCACGGGACGCAATATTATTGTCTTACTGTAAGATGGAGAATTGTCCTTCACAAGAGAAAGCCGTTAACAAGTTTATCTAGATACAGAGGTCCTGTCTCGTATGATTACAACTATCGATGACAGTTTGAATGGATTCCGAAATTACTTGCTTCCAAATGCACTTGCGGACCGCTACCTTTCTTGTCTAAGTCTTCGATATGCTATTCTTGCAGTATCAGCATTTCATTTATGGGGGACTGAAGCTGCATTACAATACAAGATCTCTGCGATACGACTTCTCTCACAGTCTATTCAAACAGGAGGAGGTGGACTTCGAGGGCAGTTTGCCACATGTATGATGCTTTGTGTAGGTGATGTAAGTACATCCATTTAATCTGACACCACAGAAAACTTAAGATCTCCTAACTCATAGAAAGGTTTTTGACGGGGCTGATGGAAGCTGGCCCACACATTTAAAGGCTGCGAGAGCAATCGGTTTGACAATGACGAAGGACCACTTCCTAAATACTTGGCTCTTGTATCACGATGTGCTGGCAGATTTCAGTCTTGGAAGGCGGCAGATACATTCTTCAAGTAGTACATTCCTCGGAGCGCCCAGTGCTAACCCTGAAAATAAAATTGTATGTTGTGCGCTTGAATCGGAGAGATATAGCTGACATTTTCAGATCATTGGATCGCTGGGCTGCTCGCTAGAAGTCCTCGAATGCATATCATGTATCAATGAGCTTTCTGGAATATCCGAAAGGCAAGGAGAATATCAAGATTTTGCCCAGGCACTGGTGAAACAACTCGAAAATGCTCATCAAATTTCTGCAATCATGGAAGACGACACTACCGGCAAGATTGATCAGATCAAAATAGAAAATACAGCCGAACTTTATCGACTGGCAGCCCTCATATATCTCCATTCGGTCCTATCGATACCATCCGAATCCGATGAGATACAGGGCCTGGTTAGAAAGGCTTTGAGGATTCTTAGTAGTAATGGTGTCTGTACAAGTCCTTGGCCACTGTTTATAACGGCATGTGAGGTTGTCTCTGATGAGCAACGAATCCAAATCCTCGATGTTTTGGAAGATACGCAGAGTGAAAGAAGGATCGGAAATTTAGAGATAATAAGAGGCATTATAGAAACAGTTTGGAAGCAGATGGATTTGGCGGAAGGTAATGGCTCAAGTAAGAGAATCGACTGGAGGAGTTTGGTTGATATGCGGAAGCGGGTACCTTCCTTTATCTGAAAATGAAACACAATGGACACAATTTTGGCGTTGACATAATATACCAATGCACTGAATATCAATATAGAATGAAAATAGTCGTATAACGTTGCATCAGCATCCCTTCAGCTGGAAATTTCGTTCAAGCGGATTTAAGCGGAAGCACGTTGACTTCAACTAATTCCTCCCCGATCCCTCTTCTGATAGCTTCCTCAAGTATCACCTCAGTAGCCGTAGCACCCACTCTCGTCACACCCAGCGCCCTCACTCTTAATAAATCATCCAAAGTCCTCACTCCACCAGCCGCCTTAATCTGTATTCCTTCCTTCACGTTCTTCCGCATCAAATTCAGATGTGGTAATGTTGCACCTTGATAACTGTACATCCCATTATCCTGCTTCACAAACCCGTACCCCGTGCTAGTCTTCACAAACGCTACACCAACTTCACTGCAAATTTGGCATAATCTCACAATGTCCACATCGGTAAGATAGTCGTTCTCGAAAATAACCTTCAAAATCGAATCTCTGAAAACCACAGCGTCGTTGACGGCTTGTATTTCTTTCTGGACATACTCCCAGTCGCCCCCTAAAGCCTTGCCAATATTAATGACCATATCAATTTCTTTCCCACCAGCCTCCGCGGCTTTACTGGCTTCGAAGACCTTGACTTCTGTGGTGCTATTTCCAGCAGGAAATCCGATTACGGGACATACTTCGACACCGGTTCCTTGGAGGGCGGAGACAGCTTGTTCTATAGAGTATGGCTTGACGCATGCAGTTGCAACTTTATATTTGGCGGCAATGGAGAGGCCGGTGGAGATCTCGGCATCGGTCATGGTGGGGTGTAGGAGGGAATGGTCGATCATTTTGGCAAGGATGGGGAGAGACACTGATACTTTTGGAGGGAATGTAATTGAGGACGCCATTTTGATAGTCTTCGGGGTGTATACGGAATTTAATATTGTATGTTTTGGGGTATTTCTATGGAAGATATCATCATATATATATACAACACTGGTGGTAGGTGGTATTCGTTTGTTTCATGCCCGAACGTGACAACAGATTATTAGGCGCGGGAGGTGGGGCTGTTTGGTTTGTTGTGTCGTTGACATCAACAAGGCGAATGTACCACAACAATTCAAGCAACACCACCATCCTTTCACTGCCACCGATCAGAGAGTCGTTCAAGATCAGATAATCTACCATGTAGACGACGATGATTATCTGGAACATGTTGCAGCTTGCACAGTGCTTCAATACGGAATCAAGCAACGGAACCGATTATACCATCAATTCTCCTCGCCACAAAGCTCGGCATAGTAACGCTCTTCTGCCAGTATAGGAAATGATTCGTCTGGCTAAGCAACTCGACCCGTGGACCCTTTTGTATTTATATTTGCGTCGAAATAACGATGGGTCAATTTGCACATTGCCTGCCTCGAGGCTCAAAGGGGCCCATTCTCAACAAAGTTGCGCAGTCCATAGTGTGGAATGAAGGTTTTTGGGGTCTTATCGATCGCGATTTCATACTTTATTGTATATCTCTCGTATCGGGCTGCGGAATAAGTGTTGGCGCTGAGGAAGTGCGTAATTAGGACAGAATTGAAAGTCCAACTGTGGCCGACGCTTGTACGCTTCCCTGGGTAACTGACACGTGTGTGACCACCTTTATCGTAGCTTGCATTGTCTGCGACTGCCGCCGAGTGTTCTGAGGGAGTGTGCGAATCAGTTGGACCTGTCAAATATGGGATATTTACCTACCTAAGTTGAGGGTTTAAAGTTTCTGCGAGTTTGAGATGGAAATTTGCAGGGATGTTTTGTTTATTCAACCTCTACCTCAAACTTATGTTCATGTCTGGAAGTCCCTCGTGAATTGTCGATATTATCTCAATCTTTCAATTTCCATCCTGCCATCACCAAATATGAATACATGCGGTCCAGAATTGTCAATTAAATGGCTTGTTATATAATTGTTGTTTTATAACATTACTCGCTAAAAAGACTACAATATAAGTCTATGTTCACAGTTATTTTTCTCTATATGCCGGTTCGTTAGGCGTTTTTTGCTAACCGCTACACGATGACTGGTCTCTGAAAGTATGAGGATAATATGGCCGGTATGGCATGTCGATAATACAGTAGTTGTGTGTGTTATTCCGATTATCGCCCTATAGCTCTTGTCTTCTTCTCATGGTAAGCAAATGTTGTTCTCACTTTGCAGAATCAGTATAACGTTAAAATATTGTTACTTTAAGGTTCATGCGAGCTGGACTCCGCCTAGTTGGTTGGATAGTGATGCTAAAGCTCCCTTTGCGCCTATTTATAGGCGTAAATTCAGCGTTTGCAATACTTTCTATATCTATGTAACTTCTATCAATATCATCCCTTTGCTCTTTTATTTGTTGGTTTTGCGAATTTCAACCTTTTAGCTTTTCGAAGTGAGCTCTAGTCTTGCTATTGCCTTCTATTTCGTAGTAAGTTATAATATCAAAAATTAAATTCGTCGTTTCTTGCTGAATTGTGCTCGAATATCTGCTGCCTCGGAATCGCTATAAAATATCAACCGGATCCATGCTTAGTGTGTATGTCGCTCGAAAGACCAATTGTTGCTATCCAATATGTGCCGAACTTGTATATCCCTTTGTTCACATCAGGTTCGACATTGAAGTCCCAGCTGTTAACAGGCCAGCAATATTTGATTCCGTCGAAAGCGATTGTTTGCTATTGATAGTTATGTCGGGCTATGATGTCGATGTTCGGCAATTGCAATGATATGTATCTCCTAATTCTCTAAATGCGGGAGTTGGTAGACTTTTTTCCCATTATGCTTCCCCTCATCGATTACACTATCTGGGGTTTGAGTACCAAAGGAAGCCTAATATGCAATTGGCAATGGTTCAAATTTAGCTTCGGTGGTATGAATTAGCGATCTTGTTGTTATGCAGAAATGAAAGTTGACTGAATTATCGCGTTTTTGCTTTGCGACGAGAGTTTTGAGGGCAAGTGGGAAACAATAAGAAACTCTATCTTCCCAGTAGCCATACGTAGTTTCCGCAAGTTTGCAGAGAGTTCACGTTTGACTGCGTCATTGAGTCCAGTTGGACTTGAATTTGCCCAATAATCTATGAAGTTTGAGGATTTGTTGAGTTTTTTTAACAAATTTTCTTGCAATAACTATCCAATCTTGGTTTAATGACAACTTTGGGTCAAAATTTCATATCTTAACATGATGACTGGGTGCTATGTGACTCTTCTTAGCCTAGATCAACGATTAAACTTTTGAGCCTCTGGCTGTTGCCATAGGGTCACGTTACAGTCTAGTGTAGTCGCTTTTCTCTCTCCCACAATTCGAAAATGAAAGAGCTTCTTACCAGTTCGATTGTGCAACCCATTTCTATACATTCCATCCTGAACACAATATTTACGTCAAGTTTTATTCAACCCCTATATTGATTTCTAGTTGTTGATTCGCGAGACACAGCACTCACTTATTTATCCGAAAATTTCGAATTCAGTTTTCTATGAAAGTCCAAAAAAGACATCGAGACGACACACCAGGTGTCGAGACCTTTCTCAAGTTTACTTATCACCTACCCTCAATTCTGATTCATACTTTGCTTTGAATCTTCAACATGACTAAGCCAAACAAACCTGGTTGTCAGTCTGCTCAAGACACTGAGAGAGTGAAGAAAATAAAGTTTTGGAAGCAGGTTTTCCAAGAAGCCAGGGAAGAGGTAGCACAGAAGCGTGCTTTGGCAGCCACCGAGGAAGGAGTAGAACGTTCCATTTTGCGCATACTTTCATCGAGAATCATCAAAAAAATAGACAAACCGGTACAAAGCCCAAAAATGGCGCTTAACCTGTTCCCCGTCGAAGTGAAGATACAAATACTCAGCAACATGCCCGACATTCGTTCATTGTACTGGTTTATTTGCTATTCCCGACCTTTTTACGACTGCTATATTAGCGAACAAAGCCAAGTATTATGCAGTGTACTTGTCCAAGAGATGACTCTCTCTATCTTTCTTCAAGCGGCGGCCGTCTTCAGCGAATCGGTACGTAGGATAAAATGGAAGGGCAAGTGGAGTACTACATTTCAGAATGTGGAAGAGTTCATGTGTCAATATCTGAAAGAGGCAAGAGGCACAACCTTCAACCCGAAGATTTATAGCGTCAAAACCCTGATCAGCATCGCTAAATTCCATTCGACGATAAAGGCGGTTACTCAGGATTACTTCGAATCATGTTTAGGGTTACATCCATGGACGCATAGAAAGTACGAGCAGAGCGCGTTAGAAAGAGTCGAGACACTTCGGATCCAACGAGCTCTATATAACCGTGAGCTATATCACCGTATTTTTAAAAATGCGGATCGGTATATAAAAGAATTAACCATCTTGAGCAACCAGCAACACGGGAATCGATCTCGAATACCATTGTTCGGAATTACCAACTCATTCTTCAAGCATTTCAGCTTATGGGAAGCTGAAGAAATGTACTCCATCAATGACTACATGGACAGAGCATACCACTATATTCTTCAAGACTGCAAACATTTTTTGACAACGAGTTCCCAAGCTCAACTCTATGGGTCACCATCGACTTTAGCGCAGATTCGTTTGGCAGAGAGCCTTTACAGACAGGCGCCGCCTAACATTAATTCATACCGTTATAGTGAACTCGAATACCTTTTGACCACCATGGGTATTGGATACTTCTGGAAAATTCGCAAGCAAGATGGACCCAAAAGAATGATCCCTCTTCTAGACAAGCCCATACAAAGACTTAAACAGTCATTGGTGTCTTATATCAAGGTGGCAGCATTGTATTTCTATCTAGCGGGAAATAGACCATTAGGCCCAACTCCAACAGCCAAATTCCTCGAATTTGGAACGCTCGCTAACGTCGACGCCTGGGGCTATTTTTCTTGGTCCGACTCATCGAAAGACATAGAATATGCTCTCAAATTTCCTAGCTCGCATCATGCCTGGCTCAAGATAAATAAATTCCTGATGTATGCCACTTATCAAGAACGAGATTATTGTTCATCTTTTGGATATTGTATGTGGACTCCGGAGCGAATAAGGCGAATTAAAAGAGTCTGCTGGCCACGTGGTGAGTATTTTTCTGATAATATTCTGGGGTATGGCCCTAGATGGCGTATGGGTGTTGAGAAACTACGAAGGTGATTGTGTGTCACGATTAACATGATGGAGTCCGAGGAAATACAATCTTGAGGGTCGGGGTTTTGATTGCAATGAAGATGGAGATGGGGATAGAAAAGTTATCGGGGGGAAACAAAGCGTGCATTTGATGGGTATAGATATTAAACCAGCAATCTTTCAACTCAGCGGACAATTATACAGCTTTCAACGCCGACTGAATCTTTGTACAGGGCCATATCCACTCGCTGACCCCCAAAGAAATACTTCACTACAAAATTAATAATGCATACTAACTTATAACTAGGTAGGTATTTTATTGGAGAGAAAAATGGCATCCAAGTCAAGCATAAATTGCAAGCTTAGTCCCGTGACTTGAATATATATTGTCGAAATAGGAAGTCACGACCTTAGCGCCATCCAAGGTACTTTTGAATTTTCACTCTTGACTATTCACTTTCCCTGACTCAACTTCCATCATACATACCAAAAGTCAAAATGACACTTTTCTTTCTTTCTTGATCTGAGCAGCACAAAAAATTCATTCTCGCTCAGTATCTGAAGGGAGCTATCTTATTATCGTTCCGCGATTAGAACATTCGGAAGCTTTCCTGCGAACTGTGTCGGCGACAATCAGATTCACTTTCGAGACTTCTTTAAAAACAACCATATCAAATCACCATCATGGAGGATGCCCTCCCTTCCTCTTTCGTAGCTTCCTGGTCAAAGCAGCCGCATATCGAAGGCGGGTGCTTCTTACCCCTAGACAATGGCACCAGAACTCCGTATCCAGAGATACCTCCCCAATCTGTACTTGATATCGCCAAGGCCACTTACGGTCAGGTTCCTCTTCTTAGCAGTCCTGAGAACGCCCAATTTCATCCCTTCCCAAAGCTTCCAATCGAGTTGCGCAAGAGAATTGTAAGTGCAAAAACTGAGTCATTTCATGGTTCTTCTGCAACACTTGCAATGGCTGTACTAACAACGTCCAATGTTCAATTAGTGGTGGTACTCTTTGCCAGGTCCTCGTGTAGTTCAAATTTTCTTGAAGGACGGTAAATGCAGATCATACGAGGAGCAGATTGTTGCGCTTCACGTATGCCGAGAATCCAGAGAATCAGCTCTCGAAGTTTACAGATTGGCCTTCAAAACCGAACAAGCACCGGCAACCATATATTTCGACTTCAATATCGATATACTATATTTGGGTACCGGAAACCTCGCTCGTGATGAATTTTCTCTCATGAATATACTTCGAAATAAAATTGACCGACGTGACGTGGAATTGGTTCGACATGTGGCGGTCGACAACAATTTCTCATGTTCACTGATATGGCAAAGAATCGGGTTTCTTCATTTGTTCAACAATCCAAGATATTATGATAAAATGCATCCTAGAAGTCTCTTCCCTGCAATGGAGTCGCTAACTTCCGTCGTGATACCATCTGCTGCAAGTGGGCTAGACCGACAATACGAAGAATACCCTTGTGAATTTGAAGGTTATTCCGCCGATATTGTTATCGCAGCTGACAGTAAGACTAGCTTAGAGTTCCGGCCGTGGATAATAGAGAGCAATGGAAGCGTTTTACCTTGGAAGCTTCCTCTCGGACTGGTAACTTGGGAGGCTCTCATATCTGAGATATGGAGATACATTGAATATCTCGATGATCCAGGTGCCAGTTGCAAAGGTTCTATTACTATTCGCGTCGTGACTTTGGAAAAGCTTGAAAGAGAGCAAAAATGGAAGCCTCGTAGCGACTATGTGAATGGATGTATTTGCTTCGGCGACGAAAATTGCATGTTTGAGGCTACTGAGGAGTTACGGAGGTTATTACATCTACGTGAACATGACGCCTATCTTTATAGATTGTTCGGATGCCTTCTTGCGCGGAGATTCACGTGTAGCGAAACATCAGCGCGATTGACGAAAATCAAACCTACAGCATGCATCGATCCAATTACGATATATCGGTACACGCAGCGGTGTAATTGCGCCTTTGAGCATGATTATTTGGGGCTTATGCGGCATATCCGTTACGAGGTGTTGTCATTTGATCATAGCTTCGAACTCGACCCAGATTTCGATATCAAAAAGGAGATCAAGGAGATGCACGTTATTGATTTCATGAGTGCCTCAAGCATTGGTGAAGAGAACACATCTGAGCTGTGGTCGGAACTGGATGTCATGATGTTTCCCGTCACTCGAAATTGTTCCATAACTCGGCGTCTCTCGATGTAGAAAAGGGTTGTTTTGCTTCAAATTGTTTCAGAGATTCAAACAATCTGATAGGTTCAGATAGTTTGCGACATTTCAAAGCTGCTCATGGCAAATTGACTGCATTTCTTACTAAGGGTCATATATTCTCCACTGGCTTCTATACTGCATGTAAAATTTACATAAAACATAGCAATTTATGACAATGCTGTTTTCCAAACTCTCTGATTAATCATATCTCGTGTTTTCATCTTTCTTTCTCTCGGAGTTTCTCCCATATCTAGTTTCCATTATTTCCTCTTTTTCAAAATTGAAATAACAAACCATAAGGTATGCATATTACTAGTATGAATACTGGTATCGCGTAATTTCAGGAGTTGCGCCAAGGCAGTCTGAGTGGTGGGTGGGTGAACGTGAAGATTTT
The DNA here is from genome assembly GCA_002162495.1 of Myriosclerotinia curreyana. Classification (NCBI taxonomy): domain Eukaryota; kingdom Fungi; phylum Ascomycota; class Leotiomycetes; order Helotiales; family Sclerotiniaceae; genus Myriosclerotinia; species Myriosclerotinia curreyana. The sequence goes on along the minus strand of NGKJ01000123.1, from coordinate 85,966 downwards.
TGCACCTTTGGAATGGACGCTTTTTATCGTATGTTTGAACAATTGTGGAGATTCTAGAGGAATTGGGAGAGAAAGAGGTGGATATTTGCTTGTGGGGGTGGTTGCGTTTGTGTTTAAGCTGCTTTGGGTGGAATGGGAGATAAATTTTGTTGGTATTTCGATGCTATTATTTTATTTTCTACTGGCAAGTAAACTTGGGGTTGAAGAGGAAGTTGGAAGTTGGGAGCTTTGTTCTTGAATGTGTTTATGACTTTGGGGTTGTAAGGGAAGTAAAGGAGCATGTGTGTAGGCATCGGTGGAATGTTGTTGTAGTGAATGGCGGTTCCTGAAAGCTTGTTCGTGGGCTGTAGGGGAAGAGAGGTTTGAGTTTCTGGAGAAGTTGCTGAAGAGTGTGGGGGGGGAGAGGGGGTTTAGACGGTAGGGTAGATGATAAAATAGCTCAATTTGAATTTATAAATCCGACGCATACGTTCATCATTTCTGGTTCATACAAATTGTTGAGGTTTCAATGGCTAGACACGCATTCTTATCAAGATCAGTTGGCATTATATCCCATTTTTCTTTCTTGGCCTAGATTGTTGATCTAATTAGTGCTTCTGGAAGCTATGTATACTTTCTAGATGATACGTGTGACATGAGAGTCCAGTATTATTGACTGATGTAATAAGTATCAAAGTTTTATACTTCTTTTTTGTACGTGGTGCAAGGGTCAAACCGAATGGAATAGAACGAAACTGAAATGCTAGAGTGCTCTGTTAATTTATTTGGGCCAAGGAGAGTAGGAGAAAGGACTTGATGCACCATAACAAGCTGCCTATGAAAAACAATATGAATGCTGCATATGCCACTAGAAGGTCGTAGTAATTCATAGGAACAAAAGAAAGTGTTAGATTCAACGATTGAACGAATATGAAAGATACTGCAAACCAGATTTCTATTGTTGGAAGCTTTGTGTCTTGGGCTGTTTGCTATAAGAGCATGATATTGAACTTTACGACACTAGACCTGCGCAAGTGACAAGTGGGAGTATATGCAGCAGAATATTTTGTCTACTTATACTTGAGCTCTCGCGAACCTGGAACTGAATTTGAATCTGCCCGCCAAATGACACAGATACGGGGGCAAAGAAACGAACGGAAAGAATCAAGATGAATGCCATAAATATCATCACAATTCTGCGACGTACAATCACGGCTTTGTGATATACAATCACATCAATGCGAGCGAGCATCATATCTATGAGCGATACAATCACATCTATGAGCAATACAATCGCATTTTTGAGCGATACAATTATATCTTTGAGCGATACAATCATATCTTTGCAAGATACAATCACATCTTTGCAGGTTCGAATAAGTAATCTCGAGCTCGAAGTGACGCAAAAAGATACCGAAATCTTACAAAAGAATGCCATTATTGAATATCTCGAAGACCAGCGTCGGTCGAATCTCGCACAAGGGATTGTTGCACAGCCTACGGAGGGTTTGGCTAATGTTTCCAAATTCCATATCTGACCTCGAGGAGCAGGGAAGTCATTCGGTGAATTCGGTGGATTGATTGAAACGGATGAATTCGAAGTTGGATGAGGATAATCATGAATTCCAAGATGAGAATTGCCTCGGTGAGAGTTTTTTGGAATGATATTCAGGATTTAGGGTTGAAGTGCTTGGCAATCGACAGAGATTCTAGCAATAGAGAGAGCACAAGATTACGCTGAAGGATATCAGATGAGGTAATGCGGATTGGGAAGTTCATTCCTCAATAGAAGTGGTGGATTGGACACTACTTTAATGCCTAGATTGGTTAGCTTATCATATCACGCACATTAAGCCTCTTCTCGCTTCCTAGGCTTAGTTCTCTTCTCTGACGGTGGACTTTTCATTTCGTTAACGGTGCAATGGTGCTTATCATGCATGATATCTGACGAATTTCTGAGGTCAGTCATCCAGCTATCTGATTATAACATTAGGTTCTAATCTTTACAAAAAGATTCCCTCTCATAGACCTGATATTCTTAATGTATCTAAATTCACGCTCCTTGGCAAATAATATCTATTATTCTCTCTCTTGCATTAAATCCACCGGTTTGGAATTGTCCGCCTTGGCCCGTTTGTATGGAAGTGTTGTACAATTTCTACTCTATACAAGAACATAAGTAGTATAATTGATGGCTATCTACTTAAGCTGAGAAGAGACGAGAGAAGAGAGAAGCCCCGAGAAAAGATATATTTAGATAGTTGAGAGTAATACCTCACGTATATAGAGATCTACCGTTCACATTGGCATCACCTCTCACGAAAACAAAATATGTACCTTCGTCTTTTGTATTTCCATCTACAGCTTCTATTAGAGCAATACGCTCTTAGCTTTTCATCTTCTGGCATTACCCCCAACCTCAAATAACTACACCGCGAAAATAACCTAGCATCAGTAACTCAACGCTACATTTGAGGAGTGTGTACCGATAAATAAAATCATTAATGCGATCAAACATCTTAATAATTTTGGTTCGCACTGTTAGCGGAGCTCCAAAAAATGCTGCTTCTTGAAGATGATGACAGTGTCCCGGACTTTACCCAAAATTAAGATACAGTTAAACTCACAGTGACCTGAAGATGTTGCAGATTTGGGCGCTCAGGTACGTTGGGATAGAGGTAAAAATGTAAGTGATACAACAGAGCAAGCAGTAAATGACAGGGTCGAGGAACAAGAGTCGACCGGCGAACCTAATGAAGGAGATTCAGTGCCCAATACCCAAGACAAGCGCGAATTCAACGATTACCAAGACTCCAAGAGATCAAAAGTAGATTATTGGAACGGGCGAACAAAATCCAGGTAAAAAAGGTATATCTTGCCGATATCGAGCTTGGAGAAGAGCCATTCACTTATGCTGGCAAGAATATTATCGTACTACATTCACCGTGACACGGCGGGACTGTGAATATCTTTCTCAACAAAATGGACGCCAGCCTCTATCTTAACTCATCTGAAATGGAGTAGATGACAAAGGTGAGTCAGACAGTTTTAATAGGTGTGTTATAACAGTTGATACCGATGATTGGCCTTAGGCTTATTAGAAATGGTGTGTGTGTTTAACAAATTTTGCTACGACGCCGATGAAACGATGAAAGTTCTACATCAACTGACTGAATCTTCTCCCATTTCGAGTCCATTCATCCCCAAGACTGACACAAACTCTCGAAAGAGAAGAACAGTCGATGAGGACGAAGAACAGTTTTAAGGGCTGAATTGTTTGCAAGTTGAATGGAAGTGGTTGGTCTGGATGTTGCTAATGTGGTTTGATGCATGGATTTCAGGGTTTGCGCGGCGTTTCAATTACTCAATTGCCCAATGATCAATCATATAGGGGAGGAGAATTTAGCAAAGAATCTTATATACTTTAGGATATGATTTCGAAAGTCCCCTCCCTGTGTTCAATGCTGGTGACCTTTACTCGTAGTGATGACCATATCATACTGGCTCAAGACCACCGAGAAGTTACAGATAGAACTATACAATAATATGTATCTACTCCCACAGCATTGTATAAGTACTTAGCTAGTGTGGTGAAGAAGCCAGCAACTATGGGCATTCTATACCTAGTGACAAGATCCTCAACTTTGGGACAATGCCGTGTAGTGTATTATAATGTAGAGGAGCAATAAATTTGGTGGAGGTCAAAAGTGGCCGAATGAGAATCGGGCCGAGAGTTGATCCGTGATACCGACATAGGATAAGTCTAGATCAGAGAATCAGATTAGATTGATCAGGTACAAGTGAAACAAACCTAGGTAGGTATGGGTATCGAAATGATTAATTACGATATAAAGTCTTAAACACAAGTAAGAGCTTATTAACAATACTATTGTGTTATAGTTAAATACTACTACTAATAATAATAATAATAAGATCTTTAATATTCTCTTATTATTCACTCACTTGTCTATAAAATGAATTACCAGTAACTATAATTCGTTCAGGGGTAATCATATATAAGATTACCTATCAGGGAATAGCACTAGTTAACTAAATCGCTTAAGTCACACTGGTTTGTTTTGATTTTGTACTCATCCACCTCAATTTATAATTTTTGCCTGACAACTCAGATTTTCGACCCCTCCATTCTCCCACTTCTACTACCCACCCAAAAGTACCTTCCAACCCAACCACAACGTTTTCCAACTAAAGCTGCATCAAAGACACCTGCAGATTTCTTCTACATATTCCCCTTTTTAAGATATCCAAACAAATATATTCATCATGGCTGAACCAGCACGCGAACCAGAGGTCAATACCAGCAATGAGCCTAAGCTCGCGGAGACAGAGACCAAGCTTGCCACCGAGCCAGCAGCATTAAATGAAGAGTCTACCAAGGAAACTCCCGCTGAGGCATCGGTATGTTAATGGTTCCCGCTCTTACCTTCTTCCGGCGATATTATTGATGTCTTTACAACTTGCTAATTTTGGTAAGACCTTGACTGAACAGGCTACCCAAGCCGCATCTACCGCCGCCGCAACCGTCTCTTCTGCCGCTACTGGTGTCGCCGATAACGTTTTCTCGATGTTCGGCGGTGGTGCCAAGAAGGAGAAGAAAGAAGAAGAAGACCGAGGAGATAACTCAGGATCTGCCAAGGCACAAAAAGCTGCTGCTGCGGAGGAGAACCCAGAGGTACTGTTGGACAAATTATATACATATAAGCAGGGCTGATAATTGTGTAGGATGAAGCCCCAGAATCCGAGGATGTTCACTTCGAGCCAGTCATCCGTTTGACCGAGAAAGTTGATGTCAAGACCAACGAAGAACTCGAGGAACAAACCTTCAAGATGCGCGCTAAGCTCTTCAAGTTCGTCAAGGATACCCAAGAGTGGAAGGAGCGTGGCACTGGTGATGTCCGATTCTTGAAGCACAAAGAGAATGGCAAGACTAGATTGGTCATGCGACGAGACAAGACTTTGAAGGTCTGCGCCAACCACTATGGTATGTTTTATGGTTCTCGGAGGTATTACATGGAACTTATGCTAATGGTTAACAGTTGTTCCCGACATGAAGTTGTCTCCCAACGTTGGTAGCGACCGAAGTTGGGTCTGGAATGCCGCAGCAGATGTTAGTGAGGGTGAGCCAGAAGCACAAACTTTGGCTATCCGTTTTGCCAACTCTGAGAGTAAGCATACATTCCGGAATTAACCTAAAATACGAGATCTGACATATATCTAGACGCAAATCTCTTCAAGGAAGCCTTCATCAAGGCTCAACAAGAGAATGAAGTTTTCTTCAAGGCCTAAACGACAAATTTGTCCTCGTATTTACTTCTACTTTCCATCACGACCCTCCATTCGACACACAGCATAATACAGCACATCACGTACTCTGAAGGAATGAAATTCATGATCACATTTGCATTAAAACGCATTTCCTCCATACCCCGTTACCAATTTAAGCGCATGTTGTCGAAAACCTCTCTTGTAAGCATCGACGAATCGATACCTAGACATTCTGGCGGTCCAGGTCTTTCTCAAAGATTATATCACGGATATGATGATGATGATGGAGGAAAGGAAGCATTGACCAGTACTCAATTTTGAGACTATGGCATGAGATTGTAGTTAGACTAAAAATACCAGTCCCTCATTCGTCCCCAAACCACTGATTTGAATGGCCGGTTTGTTGAGATGTGAATATCGTGACTTAAGAATATGGACTTCTCGTGATTACCCAAAGTATATACTTAATTGATTCCTTTCACGCCAGTCGAATATTCAAGAGAGTGAGTGTATGGTGAATATTTGAGGTTGGCCGACTAAATCTTCTTCCCGTCAAGGGAACAAACAAAGCTACAGAGTTGTCAACGTCAACCTCCTCAAACTCTTCTCATAACAATCTGTAATACTAATAAAAAGCTTTCTTTTTCAAACTCACTTTCTAATTAATTATTTCCTCTTCCAAACACACGTGATTCTGTGTTTCTTTAGCTTTAGCTAGGATATCAGTACCCCACTCAAATCACGATCAGCCAACTGCAGGCGCGTCGCAATTAAGAACGACATCATCAAGAATTTGAAAATCCGACAATACCTTTAACCATCACAATACCGTCAAGATGGTCGCGGATGTGAGTAATCTGAAAAGCCGAAGCCTCTTTTTTCCCAATGTTACTTTGAGCCCAGAAAAATACTAACTGCAGCTTAGATCAAGAGAACCATTAAGCTCATTACTGAGCAGCGCAACATGTAGGTCGCGATCTAGCTTCCCATTTACGAATTCACTGGAGGGACATGTGCTAAGAGTTATAACACAGCGATAAACCTGCGCTTCAAGATGGCTTTCCAATGAAATCATGGAATATCGAGATCTATATGCTGGATGAAGCTGGCAATGAGAGGCCCGCCGCCTGCTTCACTAAGACAGTCTACAACCTACACCCTACTTTCCCCAACCCAACTCAAAGTACGTTTATATCTACATATTTATAGCTTGCGCCAAGCTTGAAGAGCTCTCGATCTAACTCTTGCCACCCAAACAGCCTTCACTACTCCTCCCTTCCGCTGCGAGAATGAGGGATGGGGTGAATTCGACATGACCATTGATCTATTCACTACTCCCACAGGCGGCAAGCACAGCATTGCTCACGATCTCAATTTTGCCAAGACGCGCTATGAAGCTAAACATCCCATTACTTTCAAAAACCCTAGCCGGGAGTTGATTAATTTATTGAGGGAGACGGGACCGGTGCCAGGAGATGAGAATGGAGGAGGCGTGAGCAGAAAGAAGGATGCTGATGGGAAGAAGAGAAAGAGGACTGGACAAATTGATATGGAGAAGTTGGCGGAGGGGTTGGTGAAGTTACAGGAGGATGATCTTTTGCATGTGGTGCAGATGATTCATGATAACAAGAGCGACGATACGTATACGAAGAATGATATTGATCGTAAGTTTGAGTCTGGAGGCTGGGGATCGAAGATGAAGGAATGCTAATTTGTGGAATTCAGAGGGAGAATTTCACGTCGATTTGTACACGCTACCGGACTCGTTGGTTAAGATGCTTTGGGACTTCGTCAATGGCACGAACAAAAATTACTAGGAGAGCTTCGAGATCTCATTGATATGGAGCAAGCTGGCTATAGTCGAAGAGAATACCAATATTGGTTTTGGTATTGGATCATGGATGGTTGATGCGTGCATGCATGCATTTATGGAAGCTATGTCGAAAAGTCGCATTTTCCAGGCAGTTCTACACAAGCCAGGGAGGGAGTTCATTTTTTTTTCTTGATGCGCAATCATCATTCACAAGTCCAACTTCCACGGCGTTCCAATTTTTTTTCGTTTTCCATTAGGGCATAGGACGGTATTTCGATTGCTATGTCGATTGCTATGTTTTCCCTGTTCTCATCTTCAACCAGGTAATAGGCGTGAGCGGGGTGGGCGTATTTCTCAAACTTCACATCTTACTTATCTTGCACCACATATGTTGCGTTGCCTATTGGTCGACATCTCTTAGCAAGCATAGTGACTGGGACGGCGGATCGGCCCAGGTCAGATCATGGTGGTGCTTGGGATACATGACTGGGAAAATTGAATGAATGGACGGAAGGATGGGTGGGTGGATGGTAGGAGGCAATTGATATGAAATGGATATATTATCATGAATTTGTGATCTTATTTGTGATTCTGTTGTTACATGTTGTAATGTATGCTCTGCAGAAATGGCTGACTGACAGCCGGGTATCATTCCAATTTCCTATATGCGCCCATGCTCTATAAAACAAATCCCCCACCCCTCTCTCTCCACCCCCTCGAAATACCCGAGTCTAAATCTTACTCCTCATCCCCAAAACTTAACTTGATCTTCTTGCCTTTCTTCCCCACTGCTTTGGCTTTCTTCTTTTCTGTAGTTCCGGCTCTATTGCTCTCTTCCTTCTTCGGTCTTTCGATATCTTTTTTGGTCGAGCTTTTGTTGAGGGTGTTCTCTTCATTCGCATTCGCATCCTCATCTTCATCCTCGGACCCTCCTCCAATAACCTTCCCAACCTTCCTCTTTTTACTCGCACCTATTACAGCGGTTTTGGTCGTATCCTCTTTTTTCTCTCTGTCCTCTCCATCTCCATTTGCATTTCCCTCTTTCTTTTCCCCCTCTCCCTCTCCTTCCCCCTCTCCCTCATCCTCCCGCTCCTTCTCCTTCTCCTTCTCCTTCTCCCGCCGCTCCCATTCCTCTCGACTCAACGACTCCCCGCTCCCCTCGTCAAAAATCACGGGTTCGCTTTCTCGGTCCTCGTCTTGGTCGCGGGGTTTGGTGGGGCGGGAGGTGGGGAATTCGTGGCGGTCGGATGAGGAAGAGGCGTTGGCTTGGAGGCGTTGGAGGAAGGGCGGGAGAGTCGTGTTGTAGGTGAGGTTTTTGGGGGTGATTTTGGGGGGCATTGGGGGAGTTTGGGGGGTGGTGGTTAGGTGGTGGTGGTGGTGGTTGGGTGTTTTTTGGGTGTTAGTTGTGGGAAGATTGGAGTTTTTGAGATTTGATGATGCTGATTTTTGATTTTGATTTTGATATTGATATTATAGATATTGATCGATGACCAAGAGACCTCGGGAGTTGGGAAAAATATACGGTGGGGTGGAGATAGCTGGGATGCTATTTTATACGGATGTCAAAATGTGTTTCGGATGTTTTTGATAGAAGATTTAAGGAATACTGGTAGATAAAGTAAAGAGATTGGCCAATGGGAGAGAGTGAATAATGAATAATAATATTTCCGTTTAAAAAAAGGAGAACTGGCTTTTTCTTAGGAGAAGAAGAAGGCTATTTACGAAGTACCGGTATATCTATAAATATATATATATATATATATAATTTATATGTTTCTAGAATAACCTTATATCTATCTACATAAGATATGATATGATCTGGGAACCTAGATCTAGATTCTAGATATATTATTGTGCATGGGAACACAAGTGCTGTATAAACCTTGAAGCTTACAGCAAAGTCATATCTACCGACCGGTACATGTAATAATCGTAGATATGTTAAGACTTAGACTAATCTTGTTATTAGTTTTAGTCTTAGTATCAGTATCAATCTCAATCTCAATCTCAGTCTCAGTCTCATCTATCATCACAGAGATACAGTATCACTCTCCCTTCTGCGGAGTATTAAGTATTGCTCAATTAGGTATAACCCTTCTCCCATACTTCGTATAATAGTGAACAATAATACTTCAGGGGTAAATAACCAGATATATTACTAGGTATATATATAGTAGTAAGTGTATATATTACTTTCTAACCGAGATTCATTTTTCTCCGTGATTATTATTACTTGCCATCCAACATCCATCAATAATACCTACTAATATTGAATTGAGAGAGAGTTATCATCTAATAGTCGATCTTTACTCTCATAGATTGAATTGGTTTGGCATTATTAAGACTTATAACTTCTTCTTCTTCTCCTCCTTATCCGTTTTCGCTCAACCTAGACTTCTCCTCTCTCCACTTTTTATATGATCTTCAAACTTAAACCAAAAAAATCCCCCCCCCACACACCAAAAACCGAACACCTCTCACTCTTCAAACTTACCCTCACTCCACACACCCAAATAGCCACATCCCCCCAAAAGTCGTTCCAGCCCACGATCAACACACAACAATTCAATTACTATAACGAATTCCTCTTTGAAATTTTCATGTCATAATATCAAAACATATCGGATTTGTTTCTTCTATGTTGACAGCAAAAACCCTCCCAATACTATAGACGGACGCGTCATCGCAAAAGGTGTTTCTATCTTCAAGGACAACCTCAAGGTCCAGCCGCTCGTTAGACAATTCATCATCGTGGCTTTTTATTTGGAAGGAATAGTGACTCTGTCAAAGGGAAACGGCTTAGGATCATTCCGGCTCAACCTTCAATTATACATCTTTTCAAATTACTTCTTGTAATAATAACCAATAATCCATCGACTGCTCACACTGGGTAGTGTTCTTCTCAAACGACCTGGGGTCGACATTAATTCCCCCTATTTCGATATTTGGTCGGCCAAAACGATCCCCAACTATCAACAACCACAATGGGATTCGTACAGAGGGTCCTGAAGCGCATTCCTTCATCAGCACAATTACCATTGGATGATGGGAAAGAGAAGCCAAAGGTCACATCTAGATTGGCATTTTTCAGGCGGCCGCTCAGATTAAAGGGCAATTCCAGCATTTCCATACCTCTCGGCGTTGTGCTATTATTTCCATGTATTGTCGTTGTATTGATTTTGGTACTTTTTGTCCGGCATCCAAAATCCGGTGTGGGGATTTTAATGCCTGCTGGAGCACCACCAGCTATCAGGTATGTTCTTTCGTCCTGTCATTCGCTTTCATCTTGGAAATGCCAAGCCCACTGACACTTGTTTGTGACTGTAGGAGGATCAGCGAACAACATGATAAGGTATTCGTGACGGGATGCGCAGAGCCTGATACAAGTCAACCAAGAGCCAATGCAGCATTCGTTGTGCTGGCAAGAAATAAAGAATTGGAGGGGGTCATTCAATCAGTAAAATCTATCGAAAGGCACTTCAACCGGTGGTATCATTACCCATACGTTTTCCTTAACGATCAAGAATTCAATTCGACATTCAAGGAAGTTATTCAAAATTATACAAGTGCGCCGTGTGAGTTTGGAACTATCGACCCAGGGCATTGGGGATTCCCAGAATGGATCGATCCTAAAGTCGCCAAAGAGGGTATTGCAAAACAAGGTGATGCTGCGATTATGTATGGTGGTATGGAAAGTTACCATGCTATGTGCAGATTTTATTCAGGGTATGCATCTAATACAGCAGCTTGAGCTTGAGACGAATGATGAAATACTGACAAGATATCAGATTCTTTTACAAACATGAGCTTCTGGCTAAATACGAGTGGTACTGGCGTCTAGAGCCAGAAATTAAGTATTTCTGTGATATTACATAGTATGTCTTGCAATCTGTGGAACATCGACGCAGATTAAGCTGACCATTTTATAGCGATCCTTTCCTTAAGATGATTGATGCGAATAAGACTTATGGTTTCACTATTGCCGTTAAGGAATTGAAAGAGACAGTTCCAAATATCTTCCGCTACGCATCTGCATACAAACGAGTCAACAACATTACATCTCAAGGTCTATGGGAAATGTTCATCGAACCTCCACCTGAGGAGCCAAAGGAGGTTCCCGAAGATGACCCGGCTTATAAAAGACCATTACCCGAAGAAATCCTCCGGGGCGATCCATCTCGCGCATCTTTACCAGAAATAGATCCAGAAGCTATGGAAGGGGAGAAGTACAACATGTGTCATTTCTGGTCGAATTTCGAAATTGCTAGACTCAGTTGGTTCAGAAGTAAGGAGTATGAGGACTTTTTCCAAATGATGGATCGAAGTGGTGGATTTTGGATGGAAAGAGTAAGTTAATATCATAGGAGATTTGATCCCAGACTAACAAGAATCCAGTGGGGTGACGCACCTATCCACTCTTTAGCCGCCGGTGCTCTCCTCGCTCCTCGCGATATCCATTACTTCCGTGATTTTGGCTACAGACATACAACCATTCAACATTGCCCAGCAAACGCACCCGCACGTCAGAGAGCGCGCGAACCTTATTTAGAAAAGACTACACTGGACGAGAAGAAGCGAAAGGAAGAAGATGAATACTGGGACAATTGGGATCCGGTCAAGGAGAATGGTGTTGGATGTAGATGTAGATGTGACACGGATATTGTCGATGTGGAGGGAAAACAAGGAAGTTGTCTGGCAGAGTGGGTAGATGTTGCAGGAGGCTGGGCTAGTCCTTGAGAGGGTTTATATGAAGAGTGAGCGTTAGGATAGGATGTATTGAAGGATTCCATGTCATGACATGAATGATATGGGAAGGGATTTCTGGCGAATCCTGAGGATTAGGAATGAGGACCGAAGGGGATGGAATGGGATAATGGCGGGGATGGGAAAGAATTGGCATTGTAAAGGATGTGGTGTTGCATATTATCTTTTTTTTTTTTAAACTGTTCATTATTCATGATGAGAAACAAAAAACGGGTTCCCTGGTCTGATCTTGTCTTCTCTTTCTTCTCTTTTCTTTGGATTGTGTGAAATAAGCGTTTTATATTTATGATATTATATTATATTCTGGGAGGATGGAATGATGTGGAGGTGAAGGTGGAGGCGGGAGAGGGAAGATGTAATGGGAAAGATGTAATGGGGGTGTTGGGGTATGTTGTTTGTTAATGAGGTAATGTTAGATTTGCTTTGGGAGGAGGGGGGAGGGGAGGAAGAG
>NGKJ01000123.1:41820-73332 GCA_002162495.1 Myriosclerotinia curreyana | reverse complement strand
TTTTCTTTTTCTTTTTTTGATGGGAAGGTAAGGAGAGGAGAGGAGAGGAGAGAAAAAGATGACGTTTTGTTCTGTCCTGTTTTGTTCTTTTGGCCTCTTGGGGAAATAAATACGGCAGTGGAGGTGAGGTTTGAGTATTTTTTGGGGTGTTGGGTGGAAGGGTGATGGAAGGGAGGTGGGTGGAATGGTGGAAGGGTGGAAGGGTGGAAGGGAGGTGGGTGGATGCTGGTGGATGTGAAGATGAGGAATGAGGAGAAGAAGAGAAGGGAGAAAGAAGAAGAGAGAAAGGAGAAGAGATATTGGTATACACTTATATACTTGAGAGAGAAATTTTTTCACATTTGTAAGAAACTCTTTCCTACATACTTCCTTCCCCTGTTCACTGGGGCATTTTCTTCGGATGGATTGATCAGCTTGTTTGGGAGGGAATACAGGGATAGGAGTTGTTTTATTGGTTTTTTTTTCATTGGTTTTTTTTTCATTTTATATCGGCTTTGGTGGGGGGATGGTTTATATTGTTGTTGTTTTTTTGTCGCGTTTTGGCTTGGGGATGGGGGTGGGACTTGGGAGTGGGAGTGGGATTTGGGAGTGGTATTGGGGGGGCGGCGAGTTGGATATGGATGTGGATGGTGTGAGTATGAGGGAAGAGAGAGCAATAGAGCATCGATATACAACCCACATCGACGAATTCGACCATGAATGGGCCAGCGGGGGAGAAATCGGGGAGAAATCCTCGAGATGCGATGGCGAGCGAGCTAGGCGGAAGCCTTCTTCGGCGTGGACGGAGTGAAATACTTTTTGGGCGAGCTGGGAAGTTCCCAAGGTTAGACGGGTATGTACGAGATGGGTTTGTAAGGGATGGGATTGGATCGGGGCATTTACTTCTTGTTCGCTGCAGATGATTTGTAGAAGACGAGAATACTGATACTGTAGGTGAATTGATGCTTCAAGGCAACGAGGTACCATCAAAAACACAGAGCTGGGACGGACAAAAACATTCACGGAATCGGATCAGGGGATTTATTCACACTGAAGATCATTTGTTGAAGTCACGAAAAACATTGATAGGTGGATTTTTTTATGATTGAAATGCAGATTTATATTGAAGATTTAGTTCTAACTACTAACAAGGGCTATTAAATTCATCCCATCTTCAAACCTTTTGATATCGAAACAGCGAAATGTATTTTGCAGAGCGGGCTGCTGGTTCGCCTTTCGGAAAGACATTTTATTTGAGGGTTATATAGAGTCCCTGCAACTGTGAGTTTCTCCCCATCTCGATCAAACCCAGTCTGTCCAATAGTCCGGACTACATACAGTTCGACAATATAAGACTTTCGAACATCAAGACTGTTTGGAACATTGAAATCATTTGAATACTTCAAATTGATTAATTGGTTTAAATGAAATGACTGTTCCAAGTGAATTGAACAATCCAAAGCCTTAGATTGTCGAATTGCAATCCAGACAATTGGAAGCACTGATCAATTCTTCATAGTAATTCCTTCCTTTGGAGGGAATGTTGATTTTATCAGAGGTCGTGATGGCAGCGTTCTTGTCGTCATCTCACGAGTCTCGGAGCGTTTAAACTCTCTCGAATCTTCACATTCCTGTGAAAATTTGGCTAGTGCCACGGGCATTACCCCCCTTTCGGATCGGGATTCTGCGACGGCCTGAACCCATGAGACGCATTGCTCATTGTTATATCCCCAATGGCTCTGGATCTTGTCGCATACATCGGCGGAGGATGCTAGGGGATGTTAGTATGATTTCTCGACGGCTTGTTCTGCTACCATGCACATCTCATGCACGATGCTTACATCCTCACAACAAATCCGAAAGTGAGATTGTCGCTCGCTTAAGCAGGGAGGTCAGGGGGGTGGGGGGGAAGACGCGAGGGATTGATAGGTTTACTTACGGATACCACTGGCTTTCTGGATGGCCATTTTTTCTCGATGATTGGCATTGCTCAGCATGACCAATATATCTTGAGTCGCTCTTGCTTTAGTCAAATATGCTGAATCCTGTGAGAGTGCCAATGCGGCTTTTTCATCCGCAAAACATCTTTCATGTCTTTCGACTTGGATGAAACATTTGCGGCATAGGATTTTCTTGTGGTACAAGTTGTAGCTGCTTGTTTCTGACATTTGGTCTGTTGGTGGTGCTTCGATCAGTTGGTGGTTTGGTAAGATGGTGATGAGATTGTAATTGGATGGGAATTATTTGTAAGATGTTGATGTTGTATGTTATACAATTATTTGAATCACAACAGCTCTTTTTTTTTCTTCCTTCTCGGAATAATCTTTTCAAAGGTGGGAGATGAAAAGGGTTTATATATTTTGAAGTACCACCAATATATGCTAGTTGGTCTGGGTGAAAATCACTAGCCGGTCTGATTGGAAATCACTAGTTGCGACTAGACACGCTAGATTTAGTAGCCTACTCCTCACATAAATATGTGAGGTGATGCCATATCCGTGCTCTCATTGGCGTCCGGTTGCAACTGATAAAGATTTCAATGGTATTGGAAGAAATTCGATGGTCTAGTTTATCGTGGTGATGGTGCTGGATGTCTTATCGAGACATTTTTTCCCTTGCTGTTTGAAGTCATTCTGATGACATAACTTTTAGAAATATTTATTGGGTCACGTTTTATTTCAAAGCTTGAGATAATCACGGTGTCATCAGGTCAGTTGTAGAGAAAAACATTATTGACGCTTGGAAAATAAAAATCTTGTGTGAATAATCTAAACTCGCAGATGGTGAAAGACCATCAACGAAACAACGCTGCAGTCAAATGTTAGCAGGTTGAGCAGAAAGAGCAAACCCGAAAATAGTAGGTATATTCGCAGATGCTAGAACACCATCAACGAAGAAAGAAGTCTCGAGCGTACCGGTTGCGAGGCGGCACAGAAGTAATCACTTTCTCCTCACGACCGTGGGTAGCGTGGTAGGATGCCGGGCTTTCCTCAATGCTCATTGATGACCGAAAGGGGTAGGGTGAGGAATGCGGGGCAGGATTTGCGGTGTTCTGGCTTGTAGCATGTTGTGAGGCGTGGGATGGGGAAGGTATGATCGGTGGCTGTGAGACAGGTGGGCTTTTGGGGGGAGGCTGGTGAACGGTTGATTAGATTGGGTGAGGGGTGAGAAGCTATTTCGTCGAGGTTCAACTTGGTCACGAGGATTCTCATTTCCATCTTCGTGAATGACGAAAGATGGGCTGTTTCCAGGCATTTTGATGCGTTGGTGATTGTAGGTGTTGATGTATCATACTTGGATATAAGCTTTGGTTGTATATTAAATAATATACCAAAATAATATATCGAAGCAACATATTGAAACATGATACTGAGATAGAAAGTTCTAGTGGATAACGGGAAAAGTCAAGAGTGCGGCCATAGTGAGACCTTTATAGCTATGAGAAGTGGCGTTGTGTACGGAGTCTTGACCGGATTTCAACTAAATAGTACTTAGTAGACACTAGATATGGTTAATATGATATTATGATATTTTAGGGCTTCTTTTAAACGACTAGTACCATGGGCGACAAATTAGTCCAGTATGCCCAATATTCCAGAAGAATGATTTGAATCCTCCAAACACTTTGAATATCCCCAATCCTTTCAGTATCCCTAATCCCTTAAATCTAAAAATTTGGATCTTTCAAATGTTTTGAAATGTCCAAATCATTCTTCGCGATCAACTCAAAATTCAAAGAAGTCTCATTGTTGTACTACATCCCGGAACATTGGACAAACTGAATTAGTCATTGAAGTTTCGATGTTATGAAATTTAAACGATGTTTTAGTGAAGAATTAAAGGGAAGACTACATAATGAAGATAGGGTAATTAGAAATTCACATCTGCGTTTAAATGGTTGCCGATTAATTATCATTCATATACTTCTATATTCTAATTTACAAACGTGAGTAGAAAAGAGAGACGTGTTAGGTCCCACCGGGCAGGTAGGAAGTTCAAATTACACTTTAAGTACGCCAAAAAGCCTATAACCCTAACCGATTATTTCCACAAGCGAACCCCAGCCTCATTTCTATTGGTCACATCAACCGAGCGGAGACTTGTGTTTTCGAATTAACGACTCTACATCGTGTGTTGTATATACAACTTATACTAGAAGTACTAGAAGAAATATAACAGATTTATAAATTTATATCTCTTTTAGTTATTAGATCTAATGAAGAAAATTCCTTGTTTAATAAATTAATACTAGTGTATTGTATACTGTTTATTGTATAGTATAAGTAGATTCAAACTCTTAAAATGTAAATTATAGAATCTAAATGAAGCAAATGGATAACGTATAATATACATCTAACCCAAAAAGAAAAAACCAAATTAATTTAAACCTAAGAAACCTTCCTTTATAGTTAGTATAGTAACCACGATACTCTCCCTTTCTAAATAAAAGTTGAACGATGGGTACGTCCCTTAATGAGAAATCAGCTGTAACAATAATTAGATGGAATATTATAGTAGATTCTATTAGTCTATATAAGAGTGGATTAGGCCTAACATTCTACCTTTACTCAGGGGAGAGCGGGGGAAACGGGTATTTGAATACGGAGTTAATATCGGCTCCGCATTCGATGAGCTTTTCATATATACTAAGTAAGGGAGTAGTTAATCGAAATTGAGATTTAAGGTGCCTCTAGAACGTCAAATACAACGAGCTGCAATTTCTTACTAACTAGATCTCCGGAGAATGATGAAATTTCATTCTATTAATTGGATAGGCACTTGGTTTTGTTATTTATTAATTGATTGGTATGTACATGATCTTTATATTTTGGTGTCAAGATATTCTTATTTCTGATATCTTCCTCCCTAATTAGTCTGTTAACTCCAGCCTCTTCTTCCAGCTCCTCCAGCTCCTCCTCCTCATTCTTGTTCTTCTTCCAAAAAACAACAACATTCCCTCCATTTAACCAACCTACATGCTACATTCGCAATCATCACAAAACTAACAATCTCTACATAATACATATCCAAAAACCCCTCTAACCCATCCTACAAATCCTCAAACCCAATATAATCCCCTAAAAACTTTACTATAATCCAATAATCCAATACTTCGTACTCAAAGAAGATATACAGATAGATTCCCTCGCTAACCCCTACCCAAGATACACACATATCACAACATCTAATTAAATCTAACTCATTCATACAAACAAACATCAAAATCTCATCCCAAGCTATCATCATCAAGCTGACGATTTCAAATGGATTACTTACCTACTCCTCTATCTTGAATACAAGTTTCATCCTTAGCCTTTAAGAGTGATAAGAAGAGGAGATAAGGCGTTTGAAAGGTATTAGATTAATGACTTACTGCTTGACCAATGACCTTAGATCTAATCCTTTAATCCTCTAATCCAGCCCAATCCAACACGAAATTCAATATTACATATCACAATATCACAATATCACAACATTACAATATCAAAATATCCAAACATCCAAACATCAAGAATCAAAATCTCAAAACATTCAAGCTGCCAGCCATCCATCACCCACAAGAAATAAAAATGATTTCGCAACCCAAGTTTGAAGATTCATATTTCTTGCATCCTTTCATATACAAAGGCTATGACTACCTAGGTATGTATGTATGCCCTTTCCTCTAACCTTCTAATTTTTGACCCTAGAATAGGTAACTCGCAGTTCATCAATGCGTCATCGATTCCATCCTCATTTCATCATCACCAATACCAATACCAATGCCAATGCTATGCCAATGCCATGCCACGCTACAGATGTACAAAAAAGCTCTTTTCAACGCCAATTCGCCCCGTCGTCAAGCCAAGCTCCCATCAGCTTATTTCTTGTGACCCGAACGTACCCAGAACGACAACCATCTATATGGAGTATACCCATGATATGATATAACAAAGATAGATACCCTTTCATGCCCACTTTCCCAGTAACGCCATCAAACCCGCTCCCGTACACATGCATCCGAAAGCAAAAAGCATCATTTTCATCGAACTTTTACGCATCTCCTGGTTGAACATAAATTCATGTGCCATCAACTCCACCAATCCCGTATATATAAGAATTCCGGCACTGATGGAATCAAATACACCATTAATAATCATGGTTTTCTGACTACCCGGGGCAAATGTTGTACGAACACCTAGGCCAATAGCAATGGCAATAGGTGTTGTAACGCCATAAGCTGCCCCTAAAGCCCATGGCAGCCAGCCCTTCTTCTTTGGCCAATGAGCTGTGGCAAGTCGAGCTCCGAGACCAAGTCCTTCAAATGTTTGGTGGAAGACGAGGACGATGTAGAGAATATTGAAATCATCACCTGTGACAGCAAGTGTGAGACCAATAAATATGGAGTGAAATATGACGCCAAATTCAAGAATGAAGAGTGCCGTCATTTGAGCAGCAAAATGGTCATCATCTTCATGATGTTCTCGTTGATGTCCAAGATGATCCTCGCCTCCAGGGGGATATGACAAATCATCTGGTCGTCCTGGGATACTAGATCTCCCTCTGGATGGCCCTTCTTCAGATGATCGTATTTGAGTAATTGAGCTATCGTTGTCATGTCCTAGTACCGTATTAGATCCTTGAGGGCTATCTGCAGCTTCTCTATAGCTGCCGCCTTCTGGCGTTGAAGCTATTTTTAGTGTATCGAGCTTCTCATTTCGGGAAGTTCGTTTCATAAGATCCTTTGAAGGATCGGCAGCTTCCAGGTCATGACTATCTTCCCCAAATACATCATATCTTGATGCCATGAGCTCAATAAAGAACATGCTGAAAATTGTCATGAGGGCAATTCCTTCAGCCCAGTCATATTGTGTGATTGGACCCGTTAAACATGGGGAGGTCAGATTGGCCGAAGCGGGCGCTAGTAACTACGGATATGATTAGCACTAATGTTCAAAATGGGAACCGGAAGAACAAGACCTACATGTATGAAAGCGGTAGCTATAATAACACCCGATCCGAAGTATTTGGTGATAAAGAATGCCAGCGGTGGGACCCTCAGCTTTTTTGTTCTTGCGGCAGCGATTGGTAAAAGAGCACCTATTATTTTGTTTAGCTGAAGTTATTCTCGGATATGAAAACCCATGTATGTCAACGAACGAGGAGAAACATACCCATCATTGACCCAAATCCAATAACGAATATGGAGGATATCCGCACCCCCATTCGTCCATCATAATCATTCCCACTCCCACATGTAACCTCGACTGTATATTCCGACATGATGACCGACCGGCTCTCCGTCTGCCACCCGCAGATATCCTATCTTCCCCAAGTGATATTGAACTTATATCTGCCGACTCCCAAGTATCCTCGTCGTCGTCGTCGTCGTCGTCGTCCAAAGCTCGATTCGAATATACGAAAAGCTCAAGACAATCAAATGTCGACAAATGGATACCTATTGACTGCTGGTAACGATAGGATAGAAGAGAGTGGAGGGAGGATGAATGTAGGTAGTAGTAGTCCAAGCTTATTGTGAAAGATCAAAAAGAGGTTATCGTCGTGGGGATTCCGTAGCTAGGTAGGTAAGGTAGTCTGGTGGTCGAAAAAGATACTAGGTGGGATAGTTAAATGGGGAAAAGGTCAAGTTTTTTTACTTTTGCTAGAGACTAAGAGACTTAAGAGACTAAAAAGAACTAGTAGGTGGGATTGGTAATGAATCGTGTGTGAGTGAGTACCTTGTGAGGTACCTTAGCAGATATATCTATCTATCTACCTAGTACTTTCTAGGTAATACTTACCAAACCCATAAAACTTTGTACGAGGAGAAAAAAAAGAAAAGTTGATGTCATCCGTCATGCCAAAAAAGAAGAAGGGAGGTACGGAGATACCAGACAATAGGTAAAATACAAACAGCAAAGATAATAAATAATGAGAACCTTGATGGATAGCTTAAGTAAGCCAAGATAAAATAAAAAAAACAGGTCTAACCAACAGCGGTTCAACCGTTCAAGTAAATTTTCACTCTTTATCCCAAACCAGCCCTTGTGATTATTAAATAATGGAAATCATTAATCATTATGAATTTCTCCTCTTTGTGATTGGATATCCTAATAATTTGATAATTGCCCGAAAAGGAAAAGCTTCAACTCGAAAATACTTTTCTAGCTTCCAGGTTTCTTTTTCTTCTTCTTGAGACTTGAAGATAATCTTGTTAGAAAATAACGTAACGTCACGTCACATCGAGTACCGGAACATTTATATTAGTCAGCAGTACTCGCCCGCAGCGGTTGCGCGCATAAATATTTCTTCTTCTTCGTCTACTGGCAGTGACACATATACGAGTATTGAACCTTGGTACTGGAACCACATTATATTACCTACTAACACACATGATTCACATCACATCACATTTTCATTGACAGGTGACAAACGGACGTGCCAAAAAAGAGACATATTACGAAGTATTATTATTGACTCGAAGATTGACGTTATAACAAGGTGGTACTAACCAACGTACAACCTTTTGATGCTCGTGCACGAAGCGGTCCGTTGCATACCGATATAGGTAGTTCGAATTCTAATTTAGAATGATATTATTTGCAGCCATTCGGAATGATATCCGACCAAAGGAGGGGACGAGGGAAGACACATACATCACGTGAAGTATATCTGCGGAGTATTCTCCGAATCTCCATCCGGAACCGGGATTTTGGCATTATTATCATATCTTGTTGTGGATACACAACTTCCCGTCTGAATGTATCCCCATCTTTGCTTATTTGACGTTTCGGCAGCCTACCGATTCTATAACGGCTGGGTCCTTCCATACATCATCATATCAAGGTTACCGTTCTGTTGTGTGTCACGCCGTAACGTACCACTTGCAGGCTACTTCTTGACGGCTTGTAATTCCGATATAGCTTTCTGGACCCACGATGTCCCTCAAAGTGATCCGATAGAGCTGCTCATCCCGATAGTTTATTAGAGTTGCGGAAATACGAAAACTTTTGGCAACACTTATGACTTCTGTGTCGTCAATATAGCCTCCAAATTGTAATCCGCACTCATCCATGTTCCACAATATCATATTTCCGGTACTCTAACCGAGATACTGCTGTGCGAGTCGAGGTCTCCTCAGATCTTGCCTGCGTCTGCGTCTCATGGGAATATCCTTCGAATTCTCGAATATCGCATGATCATTCCCGAGCTCGGCGACTCGAGAGGACATCATCCCAGCCTTGTGAAACGAACACTGTTACAGTTCCCCAAAGAACCCGATCATTCATGAAGAATATTGCAATTCCAAGCCCAGAGCTCTAAACGGTTGATCTCTCCTCTTCATATCAATCGAAGTCCCTAGGGTGAACAACAGCTCCTTAACTCTCCCCTCCCACACCAACCCCACCTTCAAATTTTGATCAACTCTTGCTTTCAGAACTCCAGCAACCTCTTCCGGCTTCTTTTCCTTTTCCAAGTCCACTTCATCAAGCTTCCATGCGAGCTTTGCTTCCATACTCCTTACTCTGCGCTCTTCAACCGGTGCTTTCATCTTCCATAATTCGCATCCAAGGACTAGGTCACTTTCGTAACTATAGACATTGAAATCCAGCCTCGAACACAGAGACAAGTTCTTGCCTGCCTTCACAGCATACGTCGAACTAATATTCCCCATCAACGGATTCAGCGTCAAAGTCGCTGTCAATGGTATTCCCTTATGCGCCGGCAATGTCGCAAACCTCCCCCCAACACTGACACCCCCAGATTTATTTAAAGTTCCATAGTAAAGTTCCGCCCCGGCACTAAACCGACCATAAAACTTATCATCAATCCTCGACATCTGTTTCGGCGGCTCCGTGACCTCTTTTCGTGGATCCGGTCCAAAGTTATATAATCCCCTCAATCCCAATAATCCCCCATCAGTCGAATACAAGGTCTCCGTACTATATTTTCCCGTATCATACTGATGCAACGCCAATATCGTCCCCCCATTCCTCAGCCTACTATCACTGACAGCCGTAATCCTCACCTGTTGCGTCGGACTAATCCTCCTCAAATACAACGCCTCAAGCGTACTCTGCGGCAAATAAAGTCGTCCATATAGTAAAGTGTCCCGTTTATCAACTCGTCTGCCCCCATGCCATTGCTCCCACATCCATGATTCGTCAACCTTTCTCAATTCTTGAATTTGTCGATACCCGCGTATTATCTCATGTAAATCAATCTTCGCACTCTGCGAGATAGTGCGAAGGGGGAGTGAGGAATAGAGGTAGGAGAGAGAGCCATCTACGAGCCCTATGCTCCCTAGCGCATACGAAGTCGCAGAATTGGGAGAGCTCAGAGATGAGAGGTTGAATCGCAGACCACCTGGGGTTGCAAAATCCAGAAGTCCTTGATTCAAGATACTGTCAGTAAATTGTACTTCAAGAAGCTGTGAAAGGAAGCTTTGGAGGTGGGCAAAGAAGGGTACCTTTGGCAGTAGCAGTTAACTGCGAGTACGAATTCTCATAATTCCAATTCGTTGCATTATAAAATGCAAACTGCACATAATCCATAAACTCCAACATCTCCACAGAACCTTCACCAAATCATCAGCACATCAACCTCTGAGGTTCATGAAGAAGGAGAACAAAACCCACCAATTCGCAAACAAAGTTAAACCCATCCCAAAACATAAAAACCCGGAACAACATTACCCCATTCCGACCCCTGATTTATCCCCACCCCGCTATCCCCTGATAAGCCTAGCTCCAAATCTTATCACTATCGCAAGCTTGTAAAAAAATAAAAAATTACCTCGATATCCCAAGAACCTCAAAGCACCTCCGACTCCCAATCCACCGCCACCACCCTCATCCACACATCACGATGCCCAAATCCAAGCGCGCGCGCGTCGTTCACCTTACCAAAGTCGATAAGAAGGGAAAGGAACTTTCGCTCAAACTCTTTGCTAATGTGCGCGAATCGCTCGATGCGTATCAGCATTGTTTTGTGTTTGGCGTGGAGAATATGAGGAATACTTATTTGAAGGATGTGAGGAATGAGTTGAGCGATTGTCGGTATGTTTTGTTCTTTTAGCGGTCGTGATGGGTTTGTCCAATTTGGGATGTTGGTGGATGTGATGGTTTTTGGGGATGGATGTGATGATGTGCAGAGTCGAAAGAAGAGGGAGAGAGGGATTCCGATGACGATGTATATGCGGTTGGAAGGATTGATTGAGAACGAGAATCCAATGACATTGAAACTCTACCGACCAAAGAACCTCAAAGCCCAAATGCTAATTCTCACCCCTCCAGACTCTTCTTCGGCAAAACAAAAGTAATGTCCAAAGCCCTCGGCAGCGACGCCTCCTCCGAATACCAACCCAACACCTCTCTCCTCTCCCGACACCTAGTCGGCAACGTAGGACTCCTCTTCACCAACCGCGAACCCAGCTCCATCATCACCTTCTTCCAAACCCTATCCAAAACCGATTTCGCCCGCGCCGGAACCGAAGCGAGCAGAAACTTCACAATCCCCGCCGGAATCGTTTACAGTATGGGAGGAGAAATTGCCGCCGAGAACGATGCCCCCATGGCGCACAGTCTCGAGCCGGAATTGAGGAGATTGAATGTACCGACTACGTTGACCAAGGGAAAGATTACGTTGGAAAATCCTTATTGTGTTTGCAATGAAGGGGACGTTTTAGATAGTAGGCAGACGAGATTGTTGAAGTTATTTGGAGTGGCTACTGCAGATTTCACGGTTCAATTACTTGCGTGAGATATCCTTTCTTTTCCCTCCACACAGCCTTTCATTTTCTGATTCTAAAACAGATACTGGAGCGCAGCCAACCAAGAAGTAATCGAAATAGAGGCTACGGAAATGAGCGAGTAAAAGCCGTAGAGAAAGAAAAAAGCATTTCCGATTGTCGTTTCTGTTCTAAACTATCATACAGTCAAAGAAGACTAGACTATGAGGCGTTTACCGGCGCCACGTTTTTGTTATGGAATATATGTGTACTTCAAAAATTAAAACAGCAATTTCCTGAGTGCTATGCCCGAGCTATCCATCTTACCCCATGAGCTTGCTTCATTGTTTCCTCCTTGATCCTACATATATAGAGGCATATCCTAGCCAGATGACCGAGTTGCAAAAAGCACTAAATGATTATGGTCAGGTAATACCTATTTCTTACCTCTGATCATACCTCCCCCGATCAAAGTAAGCCCCCAATGTGTAAAGAGAAACCAGCCACGTCATACCAAACCATTGAGAAAAACACCGGATTGCTGAGTGTCGAGATGAGTCGCAGAGGGATCGAATTACAAGAAAGTGATTTGATCGTGAGAGAAAGCCACCTTTGTCCGTGCTATCAAAACGCTGTCGAAAAGCATGCAAGTAGATTAGGCGAAAACACACTACCTTGAGTGAAAACTTATATCGTGGAAACCGCTTACCCCTGGTGAAGAAGGGAGAAAAGATGGAATGTTCGAAAAACCCACCCAAGACTGTTGAACCCACCCAGCCAGTCCTGTTGTACCTAATACCTTCGTAATTTGCGAGGGTCTTCCTCATAGCCATTACTGTCATAAGGTCTCTTTCGTGAATCGTCTTCGCGTGGTCGGCCGCCATAACCTCCATCTCTAGGGCCATCTCGGGGTCCATCTCTGTCACGGTATCCGCTACCATCTCGGGGTCTTACCGGCTCCATATTGCTGCCACTACCTCCGCGAGGAGGACCTCCATCGCGATCACCATAGCCACGATTGCTGTTGCCACGGTATCCGCCGGATCTGTCATCATATGAGCGGCCTCCACGGGAGTCATACCCACCACCTGGTCCTCCAGGACCATTACGATCTGGTGATCCTGCGCCGAAACCTCCACCTCCTCTTCCGCCGCCAAAGCCTCCACGGCCGCCGCCTCCTGGTCCAGCTGGTGCATTGGGAGGAGCATAGCCATTAGCGCCTCCATGCCCACCACGATCACCACCTCTGTCGCCGAAACCTCCGCGGCCTTGGTAACCAATTCCTCCTCGTCCACCACCACCACCACCACCAAATCCACCTCGATCGAAACCTCCCCTAAAGCCACCACGACCTCTACCGCCGTCGAACCCACCTCGGAAGCCGCCCCTGAAACCTCCAGGACCTCCGGGGCCTCCAGGAGGGCCATTGAACCCACCAGGACCCATTGGTCGTGAAACAGCAGCCTTTGTGTATCCACGACCTCCAAGTCCACCTCCAAGACGGCGAGGTAACCAGCCTTTCACAGTTCGACCTCTCTCAACATCTACCTTGATTCGACGATCTTTGATTCTGATGCCGTCACAGTTTTCTAAACCAGCTATTCACGAAGCGCGAGCAAAGCTCAATTGTCAGTCATTTACCCATATTCATATACCTTGATCTGGGTAATAGGGGGCGAAGGAAAACGGAAACAAGAAGTGGAAAAATAAGATCTGTACAGCAATTGCGCAGTCACACAACTGATGTACGGGGAATATGGGGCTTTGATCGGCTTTACCTCTCATGTCCTTCTCTCGCTCGAAAACAACAAATGCGTAACCGCGGTGCTTCTTGATCTTCTTTCCAGGCTTTTCATGTTGGTGAGTATCGACAACTATGCGAATCTGCAAAGTACCTAGGTTAGCATAATGTATGGAACAGAATATCCCTGAAAACGTACTCTTTCGATAGGTCCGAATCGACCAAACTCGCGCTCCAAGTCCTTTTCAGTAGCTTCATAATCTAGTCGACTAACAATCAGGGTTTTGAAAGCATCGCCTCGAATGTTTGGATCCTCTTGTGGTTTGACTATACAACCAGAATATTAGCAAGAGTCCAGGAGATTTGACAAATAATAGAGCTAGAGGATAAAATGGTGATGGAGAACATGAAGAGTGGCACTCACATGTTTTTGGGGCTTCAACGATGATCTTTTCATGCGCTTCCTTCTTCTCCTGCTTAACGCGGTCTTTTCTCTGAAGCCAACTCTCAGTGGGTGTGTATTGATCAGTCTCCTTGTATTCCTTGAGGGCTGGAAGATATGCGGCAAGACCCGTGACAGGAGCAGTTCTGCGATTTTCGGGGGCGTGGTCTGAAGGCGGAACCCATCGCAAAGGGGGACGAGGCGCGAAAAGCGCCAGGAGATTTGGTGGGAGTTTATCGGTCATTGTGAGTTATGAGCGATTCCCAAACTTTTCAGAGTGATGAACTTGCAGTCTTTGGGATAACTGCGAACAATATGAATAAATTAAATGATGAAATGATGTTGAGAAAAACTGTGTCGCGTCGCGAAAGTGAGCAGGCCCAATGTGTCCTGAGATTTGAGCTCCGAAGCTTAAAAATATCTTAGCACGTGATTCTAAATTTATTACATTCGAACCTCTCAATATGTCGATGGATCCAAATTTTGGCCTTTACAATTGAGGTCAGCACAACAGTCAAGATGAGGATTACAGGATTAAGGAAAACAACCGTTGGTCAGGTACGCATATTGTCAGGACATGGAGGCAACTCAAGTCGGCTAACATCAACCTAAGAATGGTGTTGGCGCCTTCATACTTCAATGTACAAAAATGGATTTTCATTACTGCGATTGGGCGGGCAGTTCCAAGGGCATGAAGTGAGTTATATCCCCAGACTTCAAAGCGGCTCCAGTACTTATTCTGCCATAGTTCTTTCATTAAGCACTCCCTCGCGGGCTTCGCCAAAGCCAATCCTCAAATCGAAATGACCGTCTCTCCTCGACCCTCCAAACACCCAGTCATCATTGGACATTATATCAATGGTCGCGAGAAGGCTATCTGCGTCAGGAATTTAGAATTGGGACAAATATTGAAGAAGGCAAAGCTACTGAGGGATGCGAGCGGAGAGAAGTTGAAGAGGGTCAAGAAACCTGTGCGAAGTATCAACGAGAGTGTTAGAGGTATATGGAGTCCTTACCATAGTGGTGGGATTAAGGTTTGATGAGGAACATATGGAGGGTTGTTGTATTGTACATAACAGCATTACTGGCGTTAAGGACAGGAAATCATGGCTCTGTGTCGAATAGTCCGAATTTATGGATGTATGCATGGACATAGTTATGAGCTGAGTAACTAACTCATTGAAGCCATCCATACCTCTCCACCTTGATTGATGCCAGTATTTGGTCTACCTTTTTTTGCTGCATTTTCAAGTTATATCTTGAGCTCTATTGCCACAATAGTGATCAGTAGGCCAAGTACCATTGTGTCAGGGTAATAACGCCCATAGGAAATACTAGATAGCTGCACGAAGACAAATGAACAGGATCAACCGTAGTTGATCTGAACTATATATTTGAGTTTTCCAAATTAAGGAGAGAATACAAAAGCTTGGTATTATCAAACTGGATCCAGTCCAAACTTTTGCCTATTTGCAATGTTGGTCCGAAACATTCATCTAAAACTTGCACCATGCTTCAGATTTTACTGTTATATTGGCTACTGCTATTCACGGATCTATCGACACATTAGAACTTTCAACACAACAAATATGGCATTCAAATGTGGTCATTACGTAGATACTCGTTGAAATGTATCGTATTGCCAGGACTTTTCTTTTTATTGCCTGGCAGGGGTAACTACCCAATTCTCAATCGTAATTCATAGAATCCTAAACATCTTACAAGTGGCTGTTGATAATATCAACGAAAGCAGGCTTCAATGAAGCACCTCCAACCAAGAAACCATCAATATCTTCCTGTTTGCTCAAATCCTTGCAGTTCTTCTCGCTGACACTGCCACCGTAGATGATTCTGGTCTCATCTGCGGCCTTCTCGCTAACCTCCTTCTTCAACCAGGAGCGAATAGCGGCGTGAACCTCTTGTGCTTGCTCGGTGGAAGCGACCTTTCCGGTACCAATAGCCCAGATTGGCTCATATGCAATGACGATCTTCGACCAGTCTTGAACCTTGTCCTTAACAGCCTTCAATTGTGAGGTAACAACCTCGATGGTCTTGTTGGACTCTCTCTGTTCAAGGGTCTCTCCACAGCAGAAAATAACACCGATTCCTCCATCGAGAGCAGCCTTGGTCTTGGATGCTACGAATGAATCATTTTCTTGGAGAACGACACGACGCTCAGAGTGTCCGAGGAGTGTCCAGGTGATGTTGCTATCCTTGAGTTGCTCAACGGAGATCTCACCAGTGAAAGCACCATTTGGCTTATCGAAAACGTTTTGTGCTGCGACCTCAAGTCCAGGTCTCAAGTGCTCGCGGGTAAGGAGAAGGTAAAGAGCAGGTGGAGCAATGACGACCTCTAAGCAAATGAAATATTAGCATAGTTCTAATGTGAAGTTTATGAGCTTGGTAGGGAATATGCAACAAATCCCCCGTCCATCCTCAATAAACGAAGCAAGATCAAACAAAGGAGATACACACCAGTCTTTGGGTCCAACTTGGCATCGTTCAAGTTTCCAACAATCTTCTTGATGGAATCAACAGATCCATTCCTGAAAAATGAGACCAAAATTAGCTGAAAGTCTTATTTACTTGGGGGGAAGAAAGTCAACAAAAGTTCTTACATCTTGAAGTTACCTCCGACGAAAAATTGGCGAGGCATGATTGCGAGTTTTCTGGTGATTTGTAGATTGGTTGATTTGAAGTGAGAATGATTCTAATGAAGGTCGAGACTGTAAGACTTTCAAGTTTCAAATTATATCAAACTTCTTTTTGAATCAATATCGGTAGGACTCGGAGTGAGGTGGGGAGTTGAGGTGGGGTGAGCTTTTTGGCGGGGACCTGACATTTTCTCTCTCCTGTTTAAAAATCCGAAACCCCGCCAAAAATCGTCATTGGAACCACAAAACAGATCCAGCCATACATCTTTCTATACGAAGTACGAAGTACGAAGTACGAAGTATATACGGAGTAAGTCTTACCAGTACCGGTATTGTACTTCATCTGCGCCTTTGCACATGACTACAATAATTCCATCAACCCAAAAATGCAAAGCAGGATATCAACATGCTTGATGATTCAATAAGACAACGTTGCTGCTTTGACAATTGGTCACGATTCCACAAAGGCCGAGATTGAAGTGATTGAACATACCGAATCTGCCAACGGATTGGCCTCTCGTGATGCTTCAATGGACCGAGATGCATTGACTCGGGACCTATGATTATACGGTTTTGGTTTATTCTTGGGCATCAATGTGCTCAATTCAACCTACGCCATGGAAAACCAACTCAGGGGTATCGCCCGCATAAGAAGTTTGCTTCCCACATGAATCCAGGACTCACAGTTCGCGCACTTCACTTATACTTCTTAATTGTTATAAACAGGCAATATTCAAAAATCAGGAATTCAATTAAGTTAGCTTTTATTGCGAAGTATATCTGGTACATAGGAGATGTACTTCAAGGTCATCAGTCGTCAAATCGCCCATTATGCTTCCAAAATCAGAGGTATAATTTCCTGTACTATTCGCCGATCCATCAAGCATATAACAATACCATCGTCCCAATTGCCAATAAAAACCCATTCGTAGGGGCTCGACCTTCAAGACTGAGAACATGAAAACACCAAGCCACCCTGTGTCGAGCCTTAAGGAGAATAAAAGAACTAAGAGCATCCGTCTCAATTCGACGGGAATTTCACCTATGTGTACGCACTATCACTGCTGTAGCTAGAAGCATATCGATGTCGTGGTGGACTTCTAGGAGTGAATGGATGAAGGTGACGAACTGGAGGAATCTGAGGGCGAAGACCAGTAAATGGAATTCTAGGTGCATTGGGGTCTCGAGCGATATAACTCTCCGCGTCAGAAAGACGACGCCTATAAGCGGCATCTCGTGGAACTGGTCTCACATCCCGTATAACAACAGGCGGGGCATGATTCTCATATACATCATCAAGGTGTCGATCATTGTATAATGGATCTCGATATCGAGGTACGGGTCTTGAATACTGAGGCTCTAAATATCGAGGCGCTTCCACCATCGGGACCTCTGCATATTGACGCGATGGATAACGTGGCGGTACGTTATTGTATTCAAGCTCGCGACGTTCAGCAGGGACCACAGCTCTTGACGGCTCATCAATAATGATTGGTCTCTGCGATTGCGATAGATAATGATGAGCAACTGCCCTTTCTTCCGCTCTACCTTGTTGAAATGCTGCATCAATTGCGGTAACTTCTCCGACATATGAAGATCTCGGATAAATGCTTCGTCGAAACTCTTGAGATATAGGCTCGGGCGACTCGCTTCTGCGGTTGAAGTATTTCTTTTGGTGCTCCCGTGGATGGTGCCTGCTATGACTATGTCCTCGTCTGCTGCGCGAATTGTACCTTCTTGGGCGTTCATCAGACCGAGAGCTAACACTAGTAGTGTCCAAAGAACTATTGATAGTCGAGGCTCTGGTTGAGACTGTGTCGCTATCAGATTCGGTATCAGAATTCGAGTCTGATTGATAACGAGTCGGCCTCTGCCTGCTTCTGCTTCTGCTCCGGCTCCTGCTTCTGGACCTGCCAAGATTCCCATCATTTTGTGCATTCACAAAAACATTTCCCATGACAGGTGGAGGTTGATCATTCAGATTTGGCGGAGGTTGTTGAGGCTGAGGTGGCTGAGGTGGCATTGCAGGCCTCATCATCTCTGCCATTCTTTCTTGTTTGATCTTCTCAATGAATTGGTATATGGCCATTGCGCTTACGTGTTCCTTGAGCGCCCGCTTTACTATCACGGTGATCAAAACGGTTTCTCTCACTTTGTTGGAAGACCTCTCTCTTCTGTCAAGCTGAACAAGGGACCAATCAAAATTCACATCTGATTCCTCGGTTTTCAATAGATCCAAAAGTCTATCGACTTGACCCTGCTGATTAGGAAACAATTCCCCCTTTTTATCTGCTATTGTTTGCGGAGATTCTTTCAATTTCTTCAGTTGCGCAGTAATATCCTCTTGAGATAAAGCTTCTTCGGTCACCACGGCTTTTGCCCAAGTGGCTTTCTCCTTCCCAGTCGGTGTAACTTTTCGGATCGAAAAAGCACTGTATGTCGTCAACAACTTTTTGCACGCGGCCTCGTCAAGCTGTCTTTTTTCTGTGGCGTTAAGGTCCACTATATGGGAAGATTGATGTCGAGGACGTATAGGGATCTGCATTTGAGGTGGAGGCCCACGTCCACCAGGGACCAGCGGTGGACCATTGCCGTGGCTTGGATGACCCGGGTGACCTGGGTGACCTGGAGGAGGACCTTGAAACCCCGGAGGAGGGTTTAGCCTGACCCCTGGTGGAGGTGGAGGTCCGCCCGGATGACCTCGTCCCATTCCGCCTAGCTTTTGTATTAGCTGTGTCAAAGGTCTGAAAACAAATTTGATGGAGTAGCTTACCAGGAGGTGGGGGTGGAGGTGGAGGACCTCTGGGCTGTTGATTGTTCATTTCGCCAGCTGGTAGTAATGGTGGTGTTTTGAGAATTAAGCAGAGTGGTAAAGTGAGTCGTTAGTAAAAGTATCAAACTAACATCAAACTTCGATGGATTGCGAGCTTTGCAAGGAATTGCGGGCGATAACCGAGGCTATAACTAGAAGTCAAACGTCGGTGATTGAGCCGCGATTTCTTCGGGGCACCGAAGTAAGGCTTTCTCGAAATTCTGATTTAACAAGGGAAGGTGCAAATATTTATATTATAGGACTTTTATTTTTTTCCAGGTCAAGTTGCGAGAATGGAGGGGTACACTTAAAAGGTGTGGTTATGTTGCACAACTAATGAAGACTTATTAAAGGGTCACCGAGTAGCCGTGTGACAAAACAGCAAAAAGGTATGGATAATCCTTAATGATCTAATTACCTATTCCCGGATTCACAGAATAGATTTTACTATCAACAAGTTACATGCCGTTCTAACGCCCGGGTTTACTTTGTCATGCAATCAGGCTTTGACTTATGCATATTCTTCAAGGTCAACAAAGAAGGCTG
Source organism: Myriosclerotinia curreyana (assembly GCA_002162495.1). NCBI lineage: Eukaryota > Fungi > Ascomycota > Leotiomycetes > Helotiales > Sclerotiniaceae > Myriosclerotinia > Myriosclerotinia curreyana. The sequence goes on along the minus strand of NGKJ01000123.1, from coordinate 53,448 downwards.
TGCCGCCTGGTCTCAATTATTGAGGAGGCATCCAGATATGCTCAGATTTGAGGGCTCTACAGGGCTATTGCTCAGCTACAGGGCGAAACGATAGGCAGATTCTATGAAGGACTGTATCATTATTATGGTGCCATTATAGGGCGTGTCACGGAGTGTTACACCCGAAAACAAACTTCAGGCGACCTCGCGCATTTCTCAGTATAAAAGATCAGAACCGAATTTTATCGAAATATCGCAAATCATATCTAAAAATGTACAAAAAGAGTATCAGGCTGACGGCAAAAGCATGGTGTGAATTTTCTCATTCAAAAGGTGGGGATGGAGATTGAGGAATTTCTTCACAAATCTAAAAGAAGGCAAGATGCGAACCACTTTGCGAGCCTTCTGCCACCTTTCATGAGCAAACCATAAGAGACCATAACGCATCGAGTCATTTGGTCATTCTTTTTTGGTCGAGCCGCAAGTCCTTCACCGAAATATTGGTCAAATTGATAGGATGATACAAACTACAAAGCCTGCTTTGAATTGGCTACAACATGAGAGAAGTAAGTCGGGCGTTTCTCGAGGCTCAATTGACAAATCAAAATTGGCCGCGCAAGAAGACAATGTGTATCCAAAGATCTACTATGGGCTGGGTTGACATTAGGCCATATTTCAATGCTTAAGTGAAATTGAGTGCCCTATGACCTCTTTTTGCGGATGCATATGCAGTCAACTTCTACATCGATTGTCAAATATACATCAGCATTTCTGCGAAGGTATGTATGTTGTACAGAGAAACTCATATGCCACGATATCGTTGACCGCCTCATGGTTTTAAGCATGATATTCAGCACAGCCTGTTATATTGCTCAGCCCCCACTTCGAAGAATCGTGGCGTTATGAAGCATTCGTCGACAATCGCCCAGATGCAACGAAGTGCTGTCCAATGCAAATCTATGTATGCACTGTTTTGATCGCTGGATACACGGCAGGCACTATCAGAAGTACGCTAGATGCTGTTTGCAAACGAACAAGATGCGAATTGTTGTTTTCCCTTCCTCCAGTTACATACGCACTTAATGCTGACAGCAGGAGAGAAACCAGCTGTAAAGAAATACTTTACCCCGCATATCTTCACAACTCTGAGCCACTCGCACCTCCTCCGAGATATCCCCCTTGACCAATCGATTTAATCACCATAGGGCCGGGTTCGATGTTAGTCGATGGGTAGGTAATTCTAACAAATGTCGATTTATACATCCTACTTTATGCAATTCCGCGTCCCTAAGTGCATAGTAACCTCTTTTTCCATCAGGCATTGCAATTACATATGGCATGATCCATAATGGGGAGCAGGGTGAAGGCATGCTATGTCGTACAAATGCATTAATCTTATGGGCAATGCCACAAATGACGACCTAAAAACTCCATTTTCAGGTTTCACGAGACAAAGCATTATTTATGTCAAACTCCTATATCTGCGAAAATGTGATAGATATCTGTATGGACATGAAGTCACTTTCTATCTGCATTTACGAACGGGTTGTGTTCTCTTATTTTATATCAGACGAGCTGGGTTTTAATGATCTTTTTTGATGCCTCAATAGGTTTTCAGTTATCCTTCTATGCTTTATCTTCCCAATCTGTTTTTTAAAGTCGAGCAATGGGCTGTACTACATTGACATGTCACTGAGCTCTCGAGGATGTAAAGAGCGATATGATTTGCCGTTTGACAGGGCATGCTTTACATAGGAAACGCTCGAATACTCTTTTTGATGCCTGATTCGTTTCTCCGTGTTTCTATTTGTCCTATCCTGTCATGATATCAATCAAGTGGTCTAAATCATCAGCGTTTCCACTATCATCGCATGTTTCAACTCTTCATTGATAGTCAATGTCTGAATATAATCCTACCCCTGATATTTTCTCCACCAATAATCTACCGCTCGGTTATTAGTCTCTCTTTCCCATCTCATTTACAGGAAAAGTACGATTTGGTCTAAAAGACTAATATCTTCACGATTGAAATGCATGCGTTTTCTCCCAAAATCCACAAGGTTCATATATGGAACGCCTTGAGCTTCTAAGCACTAAGCACCCAATACCCATCTAAAACATGAACAACATACCGGAATTCCATCCCATGCACCGCGGGTAAGACCAGCGCTACAATGTGGCAGGTTGATATTCGTCAATGAGATAAGCAATGTTGTCTGTGTCTCATTATCTCGTGTTCATGTCTCTTCAGAGAAGCTTGTAGGGAGGAATAGATCCCGATTTGCTTCGGCGACCTTTCTCTCCTTGGTCGATGTGAAAAGGTCTCGGCATTCAAGGATGTCAATCTCTACAGGTCGGCTCAAATAGATCGCCCTGGATCTTTATGAATGAGCCACGAGCTCGTAGCAAAAAGAAACATTTGAGGTATTGCGCTACCTACTAGTTACGTAGTTGCTGATAGTAGACCTGATGTGGATTTTTTTGGTAAGAATGGGATGAGCAGTTGCTTATTCTGGAAGGTGGAGTAGGTGTGTGGGTATGGGTGTGGCAAATCAGTGGGCGTTTCGTCCCGTCTCGGCTCGGCACCTGGGGAGGCTTGGAGGGAATTACTTTTTCTACTGCCGTATGACGAGTCTTTACTTCTTTCGCTAGTCTCCTTTGCGTATCTAAATAGCGGTGGTAATTTATTTAGCTAATGCGTACTCAATCCACAGACGGTTTGTCTATGCTAGACCTTTTGGTTTTCAATTGGAGGATATCATAGTACCAGTGTACCACGCAAAACATCTAGCAAAGATGAGCAACTAGAAATTGCAAGCAGGAAAATAATACAAGTCATTCTTTTTGCCTCTTGAAATAAAGGGCGGATGCTTGTTTGAGATGTATTTCCTCCGATCTCCACCTTTCCCTTTTTCTCTTGATGTATTCCCCCTCATCCGTTGCATATTTCACGCACTCCCTCTTCATCTTCGTTGCTTATTATCCTACTCAAACAACGCAACCTCACATCCCCACTTGTTCGACATAGTCAGTGTCAAAAATTCGGTAAAGGGTCTTTTGTCTCTCGATTCAATATTGGAGAAGGTTTGCAGAAGAGGATTTTAGTGTAAGATGCTTCTATTTCTTTCGTCAGTCTCATCTGGGTAATTATGACATAATGGAGAGAAGAATAAAATGTAACGAACCCGTCAGAGCAAATTGCTTTCCAATACAAATGCGAGGACCACCACAAAAGCTATGTATTCCCACATGCACATTCCCAATCAGCACGTCATTGTTTTTCTCGAAAATAGACATCAAACATAAAAACACATATCCAACTCTCAATTTTTCCCACCTCTCAGGTGGAAACTCGTCAGGATCCTCTCCATAAATATCATTTCTTCGGTGCAGCACGTAAGAACTCCAAGACACCACACTCCCCTGCTTTGCCATGATCGGGGATTTCTCGTCCGGTCCTCCGCCAAGGGGAAGTACAGTGTCACGGGAAGCGACACGGATGCTGGTTGGCACGATGTGGTAGAGTCGCATTGCTTGTGGTTTGTTAGTTCTGGACGTAAGTAGTTTGTGGCTCTTGCAAAATATGGGAAAACAAAGAATGATAAAGAGGGAGTCAGAAACTAATTCTCATTAATGCACCTCAATACTTCATATTCTTAATCTCCTCAAAACTCAGATATCTCCCCTTCAATCCCGCCACCTCCTTTCTTAGCTTTTCTAATACATCTTTGCGGCGTGAAAGTATCATGAAGAGAACAGTTAGTAAACTGGCAGTTGTGTCACGGTCGGCGAGTAGAATGTTGAGTAACTCTGCTTAGATTTTCGGCGCGATAGCTGGATTACGCGAGCTCTCCGAGGAATATGTAGCGGTCTGAATTAGCTTCTTGGGGTTCTTGAGAGGAGAGATCGGAGGCTTGGAGAGCGAGGGCTTTGTGAACATACAACATAGGTCCTTACGTAAGAGTGGACGTATGATAGGGCGTCTCTGTATCTTTTGTTGGAAATCAGAGTGGCTAGTTTACTCACTGGTTGTGTTGCTCAGTATATTTTATGTTTGGTGAAACAAGCTAGATGCGCAAGGGCAGCTGGAGCTTTTTGATTGGCTTACAGCGTATTTGTTCGCCGGTTTGTTCAACGCACTGTACATATTAGTAAACTACTACATCAAGTTTCGGGCTTACAACTCACATAATCATAAGCTTCCGAATATCTATGACCAGCCGAATCAATCTTTGCCTCATACAGTGTATCCGTGCTCTCACCAAAAAGAAATTCCATAGCTATAAAAGTCAGCATACCATGTTCTCAGTAGTCCTCACTCTCTTCCATCCACTCATTTATCCCCTCAATCCATAAACTTACCCGAATCAATAGTCAGTATAAAAAAACAACTTTGAAAGATCCACCGTCCTTCCGTGCGTAGGAATCCTCCCAATCAACTTCCCAATATGCCTCTCAAAAAACCCCCAAATCAACCACCTGACTCCGCACAAAATTCGGCCTCAACATCGCCCTCGAATGCTCCCATCCCTTCCCACCCAATACAAATATCCCCTTCCCAAAAATAGGTACCATAGCATCTTTCCTTGTAGATGACAATTCGAAATCTTGAAATCCAATTGCTAGTACCGTTTCAATGTTTTCGATATCCACTGTGTTGATTGTTGTGGCGCCTATGTAGGAATATAGAGGAGATTGTGTGGACGCCGAGTGAGTGGTAGCGTTTTTGTGTCGTTTCGTTTCGATGGATTTTCTATTGCGCGCTGTGAGGAAGTTGGTGAGGAAGAGGTCGAGGCCGTAGAGGGGGCCTTTGTGAGGATAGGAGGCACAGGGGAGACAGTTGTTTTGTTTTGTTTGGCGAATGCGATCAATAGACGGAATTAAACTGACGTGACTGACGTGACCGTCATGCAGCCTTTCAGCCCTTTACCAGAAGCTTGATATGAAATTTAGGGCGAAGATTTATTAGGCCTAGTTCTCATATCATATTCATATTCCTATCGGGGTGTCCAATAAATAGTCTGGACTATAGTCCTCACTTGAGAACCTTCAATATTCAAAAAGCTGTAGACCTTGGAGAGTAATTTAGGCATGTCAATGGATTGCATATTTCAAATAATTTCAAGAATCAAAATCTCTGCTCCATACCACGTATGCACAGACAATCTAAACCCCACCCGCCCCTTGCTATGTCAACGACTTATATGTAAGTAAAACTTCATCTCGGGAACGTCCAAGAGCTTTAGCTCTCAAGACATGTTGCCAGTTCAGTCAGAAAATTTCCACTAAATTTAGTCAAATACACGACACAATAATAGTATAAACTCAACACATGATAAGGAAGTTGATGTAATTTTGGAATTTGGTATTGCAACGTACGTCTAACCGTTAAAGAGTCTCGTAAATTAATCTACCCTACCTACCATTCTCAATCTCATACACACGTTCGATTCGACATCATCCAATCGCTTTGATTCATTTCTTCATCATCATAATCAGAATGTCCAGATCCTTTCCCTGCATCCCTAAATCTTTTTTACCCAGGGTATGCTCCATAATCATGAGTAAGAGATAGAAATCCACATCTAAGATTTCATATCTCGATATAAAAACGCCAACCAAATGCACGTGCGCTTGAGCAACCATTTAATCCACTCCAAAAATTCGACTTGACGACGAATGTGTCTTTTTTTTTTCAAGCTCCTCCATTGATTGCAGCTCCTAAGTGTGCCTCTGCTTGAGCCAATGCAATTGCTGCTTGTGCGTTGGCGTCTGCTTGGTGTATGACCCCCTGAACGATTTCTTGCTCGGTTGGGTTAAGATTTGTGGTGAGTGATTCATAAAGTTGAGGTTGTTCTTGTTGGAGTTCTGTATTTGAATTAGTACATTATCTTAACCACGAATTGAAGAAAATACATACTCATCAGTGCATTTTTGAATAGCTGGTATGGCTCCACCTTATCAAGAGGGGTTTCGAGAAGGCTCTCTTCACCGAGCTCATCATCTGAATCTTGGTCTTCGAGATTGCTGAACTTTGAAGCCTAGAACTTGGTAAGCGCGTGTCAATCGAAAACAAAGTTGGTGTTACTCACTTCCTCGCTCAAAAACTCGAGATAAGCACTACTCTCATCTTTAATATCCGATTCCTCGTCTGCCTCATCGCCTTCCTCTCCCCAAGCATTATCGTCGCCAGCCCACTCATCATCCTCGTCATCATCGTAAGATTCACCATCAACTGGGAAATCGTCTTTCAATGCTTCCTCACGGTTCATTGTGGCCGTAGGGAGAGTTTGGAATAATCTGACAATACCCTGTAGTAACCTTGGCCAGCCTTGTTGGACGCTAACTGGGACTTGATCGGCGCTGAGTGTGAGTAAAGCAACAATTGCGGCAATTGAGAGCTTCTTGTCGTGTACTCTAGTGAAACTATCGATGCTCGCGAACCACAAGCTGAAGAATTTGTTGGTCCATTGCTTTTGCTCCAGGATGTGCAAAGTCAAAGCTGGGTTGTAATAGATTGCGTTGATAACCATTTCCATGAGATGAATTTTGTACGACTTGACCTTGACATCAGTATTTGTGAGAGTTCGCATAGCCATATCAACAAATTGCAAAACATATTGATCGATGTGACCTCTCAGACTGAGCATCATGCCTTCAGCCAGCTTGCATGCGCAAATCTTATCAACACCTCCGACCTTCTCATCTGCAAACATATCTGCAACCATACCGAAAATGGCGTCCAGATATTGTGGTGTTTGTACAAGTTGAACGCTGCCGTATTGGACAAAGTTATCCAAAGCTGGAAGCATATCTTCGAGATAAAGTTCTGCGCCAGCCTTGAAAGTTGCGTGAATGAGCTCAAATGCTTGCCACATGGTTGGCGAAATAGATTTGGCAGCAAATGTACAGCTGTCAATAATCTCGAAAACTTCATTGTAAAGATCTGCGACTGTTAGTATCAGCAAGTCTCAAAAAGAAGGAGAAAAAGGGTATCCGAACCATAAAGCTTGTTCTCCAATGTGACCTTGATGACTGGCATCAGAATAGATTCCATGTGCAAAAGGACGTCAGGAGTGCTTTCTAAAGTCAAGATCAAAGTGCCGATTGTTTGCAAGACTCCGAGTGCTGTAATACTCTTGTCGTCCAAATAATCACCGTACTCATCATCATCCCTCCTTTCATTTTTCTCCAAAAGTTCTCTAACAATTCGTAAATAGGTATCGCGTAACTGCTCGCTTAATGCTACGGCAAAAGGAGTCAACTCTGCTGCGAACACTTCAACGAAGTCTTCCATAACGTTTGACAATGCATCGACATCAACCTCGTTGGCAAGTTTCAACAGCTGTTGCATGATTTGTGGGATGTTTGATTGCATGCTGGTTCGAATGATATCATGTCTAATCAAAGGCTGTAATGCGAGTGCTGCTTCAACGCGGACTGGAAGATCAGGGTCAGCCATACACTCCAGGATGTTTCGGTAAATAACAAGGAGATTCTGGGTGTCCTTGAAATCAAGTTGCTCAAATTTCTCAACAGTGTCGCAAGCTCTGGCTCGTAGGAATCCTTGAGGGCTTCGGAAATCTGGAAAGACATATCGGACCAAGAAATATTCCACTTGTTCGGCGATCGGACTCTTCTTCCCTAGAATGACACTGGATAGAGTTCCAATCATTCTCAAAGCTCCCTCCTTTGCAATGTGGTTCTTCTTTCCTTCTTCCGCAGCCTCGTACTCGTTCACAATCGAATTAACAAATGTAAGAATGGTGAAAGTGTGCTTCCTGCGGACTTTCGTGAGTGTAATCAAGAAATTCGTTGCGGCATTGTCTGGTGCTGAGACCTCCTCGTAGAAGTTTAACTTATGATGTAAATATTCCTCTGGGTCGGTTTCGAATTTCTCAACATCGTCGGGCGACAGGCACAAAACAGGGAACAGAAAATGGGTAACAAGACTGTCGAGATGTGGTTTCAAATGAGCCCACATTTGCTTTGGTCGAACACACTCGTCTAGGAAAACCAAGGTATACGAAAGACAGGGTCTGCTGAGCCATGTTGTCTTCGCGACCCATTTTTCAATCTGCTGTAGGTAACCTTTTAGAATCTCGGGTGCGAAATTTGCTGTAAAACTTTTTGCGAATGCGGCATAATCTTCTCCGTTGCCTTTCGACAAAGAGGCGGGGTTTCCATAACTAAAAATGTTAGTAGAATTCTTTCGAATTTCCTATAGATCACTCACCGGACATAAAGTCTATTCAAATTGAAGTATGACCATTTCTTGGCCTTCCACCAATGATTTGCTTCTCGCTCAGCTTCATCCTCGGGCAAAGCGGTGGGTGGAACATCTTTTGCAACTGTTTGGAGGAAAAGAGTACACCAACCGACCACAACCGTATGTTCGCGCAAGGAAACAGATAAATCAAACTATTTTGGTCAGCACTTCCACCGGGCATTCCAAATTAAGCGCCAGTACATACAAATGTTGCATGTTTATATGCCTTCAGAACAATATGAAGCATTTCTCCTGCCTCTTCACTCATCTCGTTGACTAAACCTTGTCCGATTACCAAGAGTCTTGGGAAAGTTGCCTCCACGATTGCGTCGAAGTCTGCGCGATTCTCCCCCGACTTGAAACGGAAAACACGGCATATAGCAAGGAGACATTGTAAACCTGCGAATATCGATGCGGCATCGTTAGTGTTCAATAATTGAACAGTCATTTGTATAAAGGAAGGCCATCTGTCTGGGAAATCGTAATGTAGGATCTTTTGAAGGACTGGTACGAGTTGTTGACGAATTTGTGGTGGAGAGGAAGCGATGAAAGGTAGGAGTCGGTCTCGAAATCTAGCCTTCTCGTCGTCGGCCATCGGCTTCAGCTGGGTCTCGCTCGGCAGCCATGCTCTCGTAACGCGATTTTTAAGGTAGACAACCGCTGCAATGTAGCGTTAGTAGCTGCCAACAGCGGGGTAGATATTGCAGATAGTTTGCATACTTGATAAACGAACTGCAGAATTTTGCTCTGCTTGTAATATATCAAGAAGAGCATCGGTAAAACCTTGATGTTCCTCTGCCTATTGAATATCAGTCGAGATGGATTGGAATAAAAATTTATTAGGAATGCTTACTGCTTTCAGATCCAGTTCAGCGCGCCGACGAGTGTCAGCGTCTGGATCAAGTGTCGAAGCAATACGACCTCGCAAGACGGCAACATCCATCTTTGCTAATTATCTATTGAAAATACCTAACTTTCAATAAATTATATGGGGGAGGGAGGGGCTGTCTTGGATTCGGGGAATCGCAAAAACTTGAGAACGAACTTCAAAGAATAATCCGAGGGAAGTTTTGTCGTGTCAATATATTTTGTGGTTCCCCCAAATTCGCCTAGCTGAAAAAGCAAGCTAGGCGAATGAAAAAAAGTTTCCTCTTAAGGGAAAAGAAAGGTACGGCTGCCGGGTTTTCTTTCTTAGGTATTATTATTATTACAGTATTACTATGATAGTATGTACTTGTACGGAGTATATACAATAATAATCAAATATCAATTCACTTCCAAGGTTATTCAAGAGTCTTTCTTTTGGATTTGGGAAGTTACGTTATAGTTCAAAGTTTCTATTATTATTGTTGTTGTTTGTTGTTGTTGTTTTGGTTAAGAATTATAGTTATATTCTTTCTTATATGTTTACAATCAGAGGTGGGATAAATATACCTACACTTTATCTTTTTACTAGGTACTACTCTTCCTCTTGCCCTCACTCATACAAATTTCACTTGACTATCCATCCATTGCTATCTTCAAATTTTCAAATACGTCGTCCTGTTGTCACATTTAATGTATATTCTTGTTCACTTCCCGCAGTTCTCCTGAAATTTTGCCGAGGAAAACATATCCACACACAACAGAGACTGCCAATCACCGCCTCCTTAATAACTGATATATCTGGTAGATATTGGTATCTGAAAAACAGTACGCAACAACTCGATCCTCCGCCAACTTCAGCTTCAGCTTCAGAAATGAAGATTACGTATACAATAACCTATGATAGCAGAATGCAATCACAAGTCGGTTTTATACCCCGTCCCCAGCGAGACGAACAAATGTACTTACTACACATAGTCATTGACATTCCTCCTTACCTACCTCCAACATTACCTTCAATGTTGGTAATATGAACCCCTAAGAAATTTCATTGCATGGGACTCATGCTAGTAGCACATTTTCTGCCTACGTATTGGCTCTACAAATGTCAAAAGATAAAAGATCATTTCGAAATTTTTCTAAAATCCCGGAACTGCTATAGATCGTTCAATATGCGGCCCATCCATTTCGACCAAAGAAATATTAGGCCGGAGACAAGTCCAATGGCTCAAAATAGCAATTTCAAAAACAATGACGTCGTCATGTGGAATGCCTTTAACCTCGCAGTAAAAACTTCCCAAAATCGGTGCGAGAAATCTCTGATGCCAGAACTTCGACGTAGGTACTCGTGTTGAGGTTTGGCCTGTCATGTTAGTTCTTGAAGGCTTGCAAAAACCATATCTCGCTGACCGAGTACATATCACCACTTATAGAAACAAATCAAATCTATATACATCTCACAAACTTTTTTCAACTGTATCCGGATTTGTGGAGATGTTCAGAAAACAGCACTTACGGGACCGGATAATGGCTTGAGCATGATAGGAGATCTACACACAAAATTCGAAACATGTAAATCTATGCCCAATTATAGATACAACTCATCTTAACGTTACGTTTGAGGCTTTGTTCAAGTTCCCATATGGCGCTATGAATTCGAATCTGCAGCCAAGATCTTCAACTGAGGAATATCGTTTATCCATATATCCAGAACCAACATACGTCACGCGAGCCAATATCCGCGGTTCAAAAACTTTCCTCCTGTCATACTGATCTACTCATGTAAGGAGGTATAATCCCCTTGTCTCTGCCATGCAGCAAGGGATACGAGGCTGCCAATTGTCACGCCTGAAAATCAGAAGAGGTTTCTCATATTTCTTCATTTGGTCAAGTAGCCAAGATATTTTTCACCTCGTGTCCCCGCGTCCGATGATTGTAACGCTGCACGCTTTCTGCCTGAAGATAGTTTTTTGGCGTAGGAATGGGGTGAAGGGGTGAGTTACCCCGCATCTGCTGTCTCGTATGAAGAGGGCTGAATTAAGGTATACGGGGGTTGCGGGTTGTGGGGTTCATATAAAGTTCTGGGATATTCTCATGGGAATTAAAGTTTTATCTTTGGGTAATTGAGGAGGTACTTGCTTATTAGAGCATTTGTCCATGAGATTCTTCAATCACCATGGCGAGAATATATTTATCAATTAGTGTCATCCTTTTCTTTTTCTTTTCGTAGGTTCTCGTTCTTGTTGTCAACATATATTTCTCTCCACCCTCTTTATCATTTCCTACATTCAACCCGCTAATTCAGTATCTTGCCATAGCATCCTACATCTGACTCAAGCTTCCACACATTCTGTAAAAACTATCACTGTCAACCCGTGCACCCTCACCCTCACTATTCCCACAGTCTCGCCAGTCTCACCATCATCACCTTGTCCAACCGTCACCATCTCAACCTCTCATACCTCTTGCCCACCTGTACGTATTCACCAGCTTCTTCATCCACATGTCACCCTCCC
>NGKJ01000123.1:16113-41720 GCA_002162495.1 Myriosclerotinia curreyana | reverse complement strand
TCCAAAGCCCAAAACCCCACTAACACCCTCTCCCCAGACAACCCCCACCTCCTGCCCCCAACCCTTCTGCATCTCCGACGCCTTCATAAGCGTCCCCTGCAGCTGTCCCTACACCGTCCCCACAACAACCCTCTACACCCCCTGCCCCTCCGCTTGTTCCGCCACCTGTGCCATCGGCTATCAAATCTATCATGAAACTTCTTGTTCCACCACCAGCACCACCACCACAACAACAACAAAACCCCATATAACTTGTTCCTGCCCCTACTACCCCCCCTACCCTACTTTTTGCGATCCGCCGTGTCCAGTCCACATATCTCCCACCACCACAACAACAAAAACGAAAACAAAAACAAAAACGAAAACAACAAAAACAACGAAAACAAAACCCCTCGTAACCTGCTCCTGCCCTTACTACCCCCCCTACCCAACAAACTGCATCTTCCCCTGTCCAATCCATCCACCTACACCTACTACACCTACTACACCTACTACACCTACTACACCTACTACTATCGTCACTGTACCAACAAGTGTATCGACAATACAATCAACACCCTCACCCTCATGTCAAAGCATCACGATAACGAGAGGAGATTCATGTGCGTCTGTGTTGGGGGGACCGTGTGGGAATGCTGATGTGAGTTTTGATTTGATTTGATTTATTACTTTTTTTGCTTTTCATTTTATCCGTGGGTTTTTTTGGGGGGGTTTCGAATGGGTTTCGAGGGGTTTTGCTGTATTGGTATATGTATATTAAGCGAAAAGAGAAGAGAAGAAAAAAGAAGAGAAGAGAAGAGAAAAGAAGAGAAGAGAAGAGAAGAGAAAAGAAGAGAAGAGAAGGGAGAGGTTTGAAAGGGAGTTGAGAAGGATAGATGAATGAATGTGGTTTGAGAAGAGAATATTAGGAATGGTGGAAATGATGGAGAGTGAAGTGCTAATCTTATAAATAGTGTATATACCTGTCCACCGTAACGATAAACTGTGGATGTGGAGGATCGATTGGGACGGTTACTAGTGGGTGTATTATTTTCCTTGGTTTATCTTTTGCTTCCCTTAACACATCACCTTCCCCCTAGCCCATCCATTCAAATCCATTCAAATCCAAACAAAAATCCAACCAAAAATCCAATCAAGAAACTAACACCACCCCTTCCAAATCCAGGTTGCAAAACAGCATGTGATGGAGCTTGTCTCACTACGTGGCAAACGGTAGCGTTGCCTTGTCCGACGATTCCACCTGGTGTTGGTTCTGGGGATGGATGGGTGTGAGGATGTGAGGATGTGAAGTTTGGGAGCGGAGGGGAGGAGGGGAAGGGAGGAAGGGAGGGGGAGATGAGGATATGAGGATATGAGGATGTAAAGTTTTGGGAGGGAAAAAGGGCGGGGAATAAGGGACGGGGAATGAGGGACGGGGAATGAGGGACGGGGAATGAGGGACGGGGAGAGGGGGAGAGGAAGTGAAAGGGAAGGGAAGGGAAAGGAGAAAAAGAAAATTGGAAAGGATAGCTGCTAGCATGAAATAAAATCATGAATGAGAGATATTTGCAACACATGCATGTGAGGGGAGAAAACTGAAAAGGATAGCTGCTAGCATGAAATAAAAATCACAATGAGAGATATTTGCAACGCACGCATGATATTGGACGGATTGGATTTAATGGTTGTCATCTACCTAGTAGATCCTAGCCTAGCTAGATGATATGGACTTGCTGGTGAATGCCTCCTACTAAAATATTGGAATTCTCGTAATCTAATTTTTAGATTGACGTTTGGATTTCATGATCAACCTTTTTGATCACATAATGTGGATATGCCTTTCTATAATTCTTCAATTTTGGCCGGTGACAATTTTGGTATATGCTTCGTGCAAAACGACATTTATCATTACTCTTCCTCCTCCTCACTACTAACCTCCTCCCCATTCGCAATAGCTTCCTCTCTAATCTTCCTCGATCTCTCCTTCTTCTTTTCCAATATCTTCTTCAAGCCCTTGGCCACATTAAAAACGCCATTCGTTCCAGCCCCGCAAGCCGCACAACTCGGATCCTTCCTATATCTCTTTAATGCACAGCTTTCGCAAAAATAATGCCCGCACTTTGTCATGATCGGATCCTTATATCTATCCGTACACAATATGCACGCAAATGGTATATTCTCCAAAAAGGCATCATCGTCATCCTCCTCCTCTTCTCCTTTACGATCCGCACTCGCGATTTTCGTCCCCCCTAATGTTTTCTTCCCCTTTGTAACATTCTCCCATTCTTTATCGAGTTGCCAACCCGCTTTATAATCTTCACGCGCATGTAGATATTTGCAATTATCTCCGAACCCACAGAATCCCGTAGTTTTGTAATCTTTGCAGACATCCGGGGCGAAATCTGTTACGGTAATGGTGCGGATATTGGTAGGTGCTTTGACGGGTCCTACGACGCGATTTGGTGCGTCGGGATTTTTTTGTATGAATTTGGTGCTATTTGCTAAACCCTTGTATGTTCCATCGGGCGCATCTTCAGTTGTGGGTTTTGAGCGAGTGGTTCCTAAGAGGTTTTTGCTTGAGAGGGCATCTGTTGCATTTTCATCATACCAATTGCTGGCTTTGGTTGCGTCATTGGATGTGCGGATGGTTGTGCTGTGGGATGCGGTATACTTTGTTGCGGAGAGATCGGTTGGATTGGATGAATTATTGTTAATGGTGGATGAAGCAGTTATTGCGCCGGTATTCTTCTTTCTTCGTTTTATTCGACGACCACTTTCATCTTCCGAGGAAGAATATCCTGATGTATCGTCATCGCTGTCGATAGGTGGTGGCGTCGCAGCTCTTTTACGAAAATTGGATTTCCCCTTTGCTGATCTCTTTTTAAATATAGCTACGGGTTGAGTAGTAGTTGGAGGAACTGCAGTAGATTCGGGGGTATCCATTTTATTGTTTCTGAATTGTGATGTTATGTTATGTTATGTTATGTCTGAGTGAGATTTATTTACGAAAGGCTGAAGATTCAAGCTACTACCTGTTAGGTAATCAGCCTTATGAAGTAAAGCAACAGCCTCAGGCATGATTTGTAATAAACCCGACCAGCTCCCTTTTCTCTTTTTCCGTTGCTATTTTGATTTATATAGGTATGTACGCGTGGTGAAATCTTGAACCAATCAATTTGATTTGATTGGTTGAATATATATATAGATTTATATATTTATAGATTGATTATAAGAATAGCTTGAATAGGTAGGTAGATAAACAAATAAATAAATAAAACAAATACCTAATAAGTAAAAAGTATATAAAATAGGTAGACAATTGTATAAATATATATAAACATAAACATAAACATAAACATTAAACAACGCTAGTTATACTTAAAGAATAGGTACCTAGGTATCATTCTAACTAATTTCACTTAAATCAGTGTAGTGAAGCGAGAGAACTACTTTAACCTATCTATCTAGGTATGAACTTCTTTTGAATCATAACATTTACACTCTTATACTTCTTTCTCTTTCTCTTTCTCTTTCTGTCGTGATCTTTTGTATAACACAGTCCACTCATTTTTGATTTCTTCTACTTTATTTTGTTGTTACCCACTCCCAGATACTTTTTGAACTTCTAACCCAATCCTTTTTCACTGATAGTTGAAGGTACCAATAAGATTTCCCTCTCTTAGTCTATAGATAGGTAGGATAGGTATCACCGTATCAGGTATTAGGTATCTATCTAGGTAACTTATTGGTCGCGTCCAACACAACAAGTTCAGTTATCCAGTCAAGTAAACCTGTACCGTACTGTACCCAACATCCTGTGCCGTACGTACCCAAACTGGTTTTCGGTTTTTGGAAAAGTCACCGATATATCAACACGTGAAACCTCTCTTTCCCCCTGGCTTCCCCAAGAGGATGCTTGAGTGCTTGAGTGCTTAACTAACTTGAGTTCTTCAATCAATAAACAAACAAATCAAATCAAATCTAAGATCGGATCCAACTGGTTCAACATACCATTCTCTACTTCTCTACTTACCTGTAGTACAACCATATTGTTCTCGTCGGACAGATTTATATTGGTACCGCATTTGTTTACTCCGATCCACGAATACGAATTAGTCCGGTACTTTTCGAGGGACCCCAAGTCCTACCTGGGCGCGGAGGGTTTCTCAATCTACAAGACTTGTCTCTTAATTTCAAAATCGTCCTATCCTTTCATACACTCTAAATCGCGGTCACCACAATGTCAACCTCTTTAGCAATAGATCATCCGTCAATCCTGTCCGACGCTGGAGATAGTAGTAGCAGTCATGATCCATTCTTGTCCCCTCCATCGGCTTTGAGCGGCCACCGATTCTCTCATTTCGATAAACAACTATTTGCGCTTGGTCCTTCAACTTCTCCAGAACAGGCCAAACGGGCACTCGAAGCACATCTTGCAGAGACGGAACGAAGAATTCAGGAGGCTTCGAATCTCGGTACAACTCTTCTACAACAGAGAAAGGATTTGGGCGACCGTTTGAAAGAAGTTGAGAAACAACAGAGTGAAGGAGATATTACACCGGAATTGCGACAGAAACTGGTTGATATTGAGAGGGAATACAATGAAGTTGGGAGAGAGACAGCCAGAGCTTTCCTGCCAAAGTCAAGAGTACCTAGCAGCGAGATGGGGGGATCACCTTTTACCGATAAGGTATAGTTCTATAGTTACATCAAATTTACCAGTACTAACACAATGTAGCGTTCCGCAAGCCCATCGAAATTCGAAAGTCAAGCTACAGCGACTGCTTCTCCATCCAAATTCAATGTTCCCAATCGAAAGCAGCGAAATCAACCTTCAAACAGGATACACGATATCGAGTTTGCGACGGAAATTAGTACTTCCTTGTTAGCACAAGTAAGGCATCTACAATCACTCTTAGCGGAGAAAGAGGAATCCCTCAAGACTGTTGCGCTCGAAAAGTCGAGGTTAGAAATAGAGGTCGAAGGTTTTACACAGCGATTGAGAAGTCTTGATGAGAGCGAAAACAGATACAAGGACGAGAATTGGAACCTAGAAACTCAAATCCATGAACATCTGGCTACGCAAAAAGAGTCATCGGAACGTGAGAAGAGATTGACACAGAGTTTAGGTCTTCTACAAGCCGAAAAGAGTGCTGCGCAAAAGGAACTGGATGAGATTAAGTTAAATCATGCGAAGCTCCAAGATCAACACGCATCCACGGTAAAGCATCTCGATGTAGAATTAGGGACCGCTAAGCGAAGCATGACGATCTTTGAAACCGAAAAGGGGGCGCTTCAGAAGAAGGTTGAAGAATTGATGGGTCAAAATCAAGAGCTTGCGCGAGCAGTTGCACACCATCGAGCACGAGTTGAAGAACGTGAGGCGTCCCAGGGAAGTGGCGAGGAAGAACCTCAGTCAACAACAGATAACAACACGCCTGAGCACTCTCCACCTCCATCACCCATCAAAATGACTCCAAGACATAGCATGCTAGAATCCGAAACTTTGAAGAGCTCTCTTCATCACGCTCATAGAATGATCCAAAATTTGAAGGGAAATATTCACCGCGAGAAGACCGAAAAGTTGGAGCTAAAGCGCATGTTGCAGGAGGCTAGGGATGAAATTGAGGTTGCTCGTCGTGGCGAACCACAGGTGGACTCGCCTGGACCGAGGAGAGCCCGAAAGAATGCTCCAATTCAAGCCAAGAAACCCTTTAAAGTCGGTCAACTTGGTGGAATTAGGAACAGCAGGAGTGAAGTCTTGATTGAAGAAGATCAAGAAGATCACTTTGAAGACGTTAACTGGGAGGATGATCATGATCAACCAAGCCCCAGTCGTGGTTCCCGCTCTATGGGCGCTGCTGCTGGAGCTGCTGTCGCTGCTTCAATGGCAGCTGGCGTTGCTAAATCTTCTCACAGCCTTTTCGGTAGCTCCACTGATCAAAGTGATGCTTTCGAGACGGCGAATGAGCGTGCTACAGAGACGGAAGACTTCCAGACTGGTGTAGAGGATATGACTGGTGCGGATGATACAGATACGGAAACGGAGAAGGCTGGTACTATTCGTGCAAAGCCTTCCCGTGCATCCATTGCTTTGTCTAAGGTTGGTAATCGCGATTCCTTCCAGAGCACTGCCTCAACATCCGAGGATGAATACATTTATGAAGATGCCAAAGCACCCGGTGTTCACCCACAACGACTAAGACTCAAAGTCAGTCGTAACGGAAATCGACGTTCACGTGTTCCCAGCGAGGACGCTCAAGTAGAAAGTCCAATTGACTTTGCCGATAGTAACAAGGCTACTCCTCAACCAGCTAGACAAAGCTTGTTTGCAGAGTTGGGCGAGCTGGGAAGTGATGATGAATCTGTTGCTTCGGGTGCTCAAAGCCGTTATGCATCAAGAGGTAACACTCCACAATCGTCAAGACCAAGCACCGCTAGAAACGTTCCTTCTTCCGCCACTATACCACCAGTACCAAGAGTACCAATGATCGATTCCTCTATGATGACTGAACCTTGGGAGCCTGAGCATCATACATCGACGACTGCTTTGCCAATGTTATCAGGATTAACTGGTGCTGCACTTGGAGCTGCTGGTGGTGTTGCGGCTGCCTTAGGTTTTAATGCAGAACATGATAGAGCCGTATCACCGGAGCCTCAAGCAGAACCTCAAGTTATCCAACCCGCGGTCGATGCTGCAAGTGACGAGTCACTGATGAAGGAAAGTCAACCAATGGTTGCACTTCCACATAACGAGCCAGGGGCATCAGCGATTGCGCCAGAAACTGAGGATACTAGGTCTGTCACAGCACAGGAAGATCACCCTGTTTCTTCACAATTTCCAGGTAGGCCGCCAATGTCTGAGGCTGCAGGTCAATGGCATGAGGAACAAATGAAGCAGCAAATGGATGGTTTATTAAAGGTCCAACCGCAACACGACTTAGCACGACCAGTGTCGACAACATACAGCGACATGAGCTCACAGTATGATAGTGAACTCATTGACGAGAAATTAGATAAATTCCCATCCCCTCCAATCTCGCGTACAACCACCCCGATGACGAATTTGGCCATGGCGGAAGTAGCAGCTCCAGTTGTTCCATTGACAATGTCCGCGATTAGATCTGAACACATCGAAGCCGAACCAATCCCAGAGGTTGAACCAATACCATTTCCTCCACTAACAATATCCACAATTCATTCCCAGCAAATCGAACAGATCGATGCCGAACCAGTCCCAATTCAGCCATTGACCATGTCCACCATTCGTTCTGAGCACTTAGAGCCAACCGCTGTCGACGAAGCTCGTTCAGAGTCACCTGTTCTTCCCGTTATCCTACCATCTACCCCAATACGCTCATCACAACCCGATTACTTCTCTGAGGCTCCAGGTCTAGGTTTTTCTACCATCCAGTCTGTAGATACAGAACCAATTGCGCCTCCTACTCCAAGAAGTCCAAAGAGAGATGCCGTTATACTTCCCAGATTCCCGGCTACGGAGAGCAAATCCGTGAACGAGGACAGACCAGAAGAGGCCAAGTCTCCAGCTACAGTGATAAAATCCATAGAGGAAGTCAATCCGGAGGAGCATTCCAGACCAAAGGAAGAGCCTCATGCACCAAAGACTGGCTTCATGAATTCCGTTTTCGGCGGTTGGAACAAAAAGCAGATCAGTACGCCAATCGTTGCTGAGGATGAAACGAGTCAATCACCAAGTCAATCACCAGTAGCGGAAACACCAGAATCCCAACGACCATTCAAGGTAGTATCAGGAAATACTAATGAAAGATCTCCTAAGAAGCCCCGTGTTGAGATGGCCGATGAAAGTTCACAAACTGCATTGACTGCAGAACAAATCGACCAATTGCTTAACAAAAGCAATAGACAAGAAACCATCCTCGCTGAGGACGGACAGAAGTCTACCAACATTCCCGCAGCGCTTAAAACCCGCAAGTCGCAAGAAAGTATCGGTAGCGTCGGTGGCTCAAAATCAAAGAGTCTTGACACTGAGTCTCCCGTAGATGTTTTGGCTGCGAGAAGACCCACAAGTTCTGGAAGTGGTAAAAATGCATCTACCTCGAGTATTCATCCACCTCTACCATCAGATCATAGACAAGTCATTGCAGCGGCAGCTCAACGTACAGGTTCTGCAAGTGGATCAGGTGATCACAAACATCTTGCTACCCTTACTGAAGGCCAACAGCCATTACCACAACCACAGCGTACTGGTTCTTCCACTAGCGCCGGCACAGGTACCATGGGTCCTCCACCAATACCATCTACTCACAAAAACCGACCCAAGACCCCAAGTTCTCAAGCTCATGGATCTTTGAAGGTATTTTCAACTTCAAGATACAGAAATCCATCTACTGAGCGCGATGTACACTCTCCGCCTGGGACTGGACGATCAAGACATTCCTCGGTATCTTCATTCGCATCTGAGGTTGATACTCGCTTCAACTTACGTGCTGGAGTTCCACTGCCACAAGGCGTAGAGCCAGGTACTGATCCAAGGATGATTAACGCAATTACGCAAACTATGATTGGTGAATATCTTTGGAAGTATACTCGCAAAGCTGGTCGTGGTGGTATATCTGAAAACCGTCATCGACGTTATTTCTGGGTCCACCCATATACAAGAACATTGTATTGGAGTGACAGAGATCCCTCAACTGCTGGTCGTTCAGAGCTAAAGGCAAAGAGTGTCGCTATCGAAGCTGTTCGAGTCGTAACTGATGATAATCCTATGCCACCTGGATTACATCGCAAGAGCTTGGTTATCCTCACACCTGGTCGAACCGTTCAATTTACTGCTAGCACAGGACAACGTCATGAAACTTGGTTCAATGCTTTGTCATACTTACTTCTGCGGACAGGAGATGATGCTGTTGCCGATACTGTTGAAGTTTCCGGCGCTCTAACAAATGATGAGGTTGATGAGTTCAATCCTGGTTATGTTCATGCACGTCTCGGTAGCAGACGAGGACCTCCATCTCTGTCATCATACAACAGCCGAACTACTCGTAACGACTCACCAATAAGCAAGGATCGACGATATTCTACCATGCATCCTCGTTTAACATCAAGGCCATCAAGACCAAAATTAGGTTCAGGCACTTTCTCCCGACTTAGCAGTTACCTGTTGCCCGGTGATGGAAATAGAACTTTCTCAGGTCGAAGAAGTCGAAGTGTCAACGGTGCTACATCAGACATATATGAAGCAAGTGAGGTTCATGATAGTGCTGAGGATTTAAGAGAGCAAATTGAAAGACAAGACCGAGAATCTGATAGATTAGAGAACGTGCGAGCTTGCTGTGATGGTAAGTCCTACGTATATTTCGTTTCAAGAAAATTGATCTAACTTGGTAATAGGGAAACATGATGTCGGACATCTGCATCATGAACCTCCGAAAGGTCGTCAAACCATGAGTGCAGCATCGGGCTCCTATCGACAGACACATCGTGCCCCAAGTCGAACTAGTCAAAGGCCTACCGATCCAAGTCAACAAACATAACCCTAAATCATAGTTTAAATAACTAGATGTCAATTTCAAGCAACTCTTTACGAATTCATGCCTTTCCTTGAGTTTTACTTTCGCCCAACTCGATCAAAAAAATTACATCCATTTTCCCCCTCATTTCGGCAAAGAATGTTTGACGGCCGCCAAGGACAACTTCCAATCTATCTCATTTGTCCACGCTTTTCTCCACTCGTTCATCCATTCGTCCATCCACAACTTTTTATTAATTTTCTTTTTCGTCTTTTGTCATTGCTATCGCTCATCATCCTTTCTGGCTTAAGTTAATGATTCCCTATCAGGCGAAGGAGTTTATTTTTCCCCATTCAATTTCGATGATTTTAGGGAAACTCGTATTAGTGCACACTATGGCATCGGAGCAGGCGGGGGGTTATGCGAAATTGTTTCTTATCTTGTCGGATGCATTTGATCATCTTTTCCTCGGAATATGCATGGAGGGGAGAGTGAAAGCTCAAATGGATGGATGGGATGAATGGATGGATGGATGGATGGATGGGCGATGGAAATCTTTTTTTTTACCTTTTCCTTGTGTTGTTGTGTGTGGCGACTTTTTATTAAATGTATTTGAAAGGAAATAAATACAATAAAACCGAGGATTGAGATGAGCATGAGCATGCGCTTGATTTGATTTTTAAGATGTAAATTGAGGTTTAGTGAATATGATATAATATGTTACTACTAAGTAATTCCAACCACCCTTCTCCCATCTCACTTACGTGAGGAGAAGGAAGGAGAAGGAGGGGGAACCGAGAAGGATTTTTACACTTTACTAGGTACTCTTAGGTGAATTAAGATTTGATCTGATTTGATCTGATTTGATAAACTTGAGTTGAGTTAAAATGGTTTTAGATGTAATTGAGTATAGGTAAATTGTGATTTGATTTATTCCATTTCTTCCAGATGCTCGCTCAAAGGGTGGATTATCCCCACCAGATGTTTGGGAGAGATCTTTGATCTTGATCTTAATCTTAATATCACGACATTAATATAAAAATTTAAAAAAAACCAAATAATAAATAATAAAACAATAAACAATAAATAACACCACAAACGCAGATTTCCCTTTCCCGCCCTCGCACTTCTTCATTTGCAACCCCTGAGCTACAGATATCTATCGAGATTTCGAGACCCTTGGGGACGGACCATGGCGAGTTTCGAGTTTCGAATTTCGAATTTCTTTCTTAATATCTTACATGTATGTATGTATGAAGTCACAATGAAGAAATGTATCATGATGGGATGGAAGAATTGAAAAGAATCCTCGAGAGAGATGTACTATGGTATCCATTTATTCTGTAGTTTGGTTTGGTCAAGCACAAGCGGATGCATTTCTTTCTTTCTTTCTCTCCATTCATGTTTCCTCTACTTCTTTCCTCAAACACAATTACGAAATTACAAGCTTACAAACTCACAAAGCAAAAACCCCTCTTAAATACATCCTCCCACATTCCGCCCAACCCTCCTACACTACACACACCACCAAAACTACCCCTCCAAGTTGTAACTCCAACCCCAAAAGATATATAAGATGGGAAACTTGGAGATTTGTAAAAGAGTAAACACTGGTCTCGACTATTTATTTGGCTTTGCCGAGGGATGGAAAGATGATGGATGTATATCTTATTATATCATCTTATTATATATATTATTAACTTCCCATTCATTTATCCACCCATCCGTTCATCCGCTCATCCATCCATCCGTCCCATCCATTCATTCATTCATTCATCTATCCATCACTCCCTACCTCCATTCACTACTCTCTACTGCCTTCAACCCAAAAGCACAAACAGCATCAACAGCACATCACGATAAACTTCACATCCACAACCAACCAACCACTCCACACAACAAATAAACAAAGCCATAAATTTCATTTCCATCCTTTTGTATTCTTTCTACCTCATTTATCTTATGATCAAGTCCACCCCAGCCCCACCCCGACCGTCCCAAACCTAACTCAAGCCACCCCATTCCTATTCCCGTTCCACCCATTCAGCCCACTCCGCCCACTCCAACCATTCCACCCATTCCACCCATTCCGCCCACTCCGACCATTCATCCACAGTCCAGTCCAGTCCAGCATCTCAGTGTCATTATCTCCTTCCACAATACAATTTCCCGCTCCGTCAAATTTGAGAGCCAGATTTGGCCAGTCATTGAAAATCAACTCGCCGCACGAAGCTGGGACATCCAACCTAATAATCCACCCCGCCCCTTATCCCACTTCCCTATTTCACTGAGCCATGTAAAATTCACAAACTAGCCATGTAGATTAACTACGCCCAAACTCCCAAACCCATTCGTATTTGTATACTTTGCCTTGGCATTGTCTTTTAACACAAAAAGAGAAATGAGTGGAAAACTAGAGAGAGAAAAGTAAAGAGCCAAAACCCTTTTAAAATGGTAAAGAAAAGAAGAAAAAATGAAAAGTAAAAGTAGATAAAAAAAGCAATGAAAAAATCCCAGTCGTAACACATTGACTTTATTACATAAACTCCAAACCAAAAACCTTTGAACCCCATAATGGCACTCCAGTAATTCCATTCATCTCTGGAGAAAACCAATCCCATCCCCACACCTTTGATATATTCCCAATTCCCAGTCCTGTCAACAAAGGTGTGTGTTTTATATTGGTATTTTGAGTATGGCATCCCCAACAATCCTATCCCTTATAATAAAATTAGGTAATTCGAAGGTGCGATTCCGGTATCTCCATTTTCTTTCTTGGCTTGCCACCATCTCCCACTCACATCCGAGACTTCTAATATTTCGTGTTTGGCGAAACTGATCTCGTTTGCATCATCGGGATTGGCGTCATATGAATAGATTGCCTTCGCACGGTATGGGTATTCTGTAGGTTGTACGAGTTCTCCTGGTGTAGATTCTGAACTCATGGCTCCATTTGGTCCAAGGTTACTCGCTCCGAATCTTGGTTGTGAAGAGTTACGTTCTGCTCCTGCGGCACCTCCTGGGAATCCTGCTACGGGCGAAGAGGTCTCGAAACCACCTAATTGCGCCGATGTATACATTTGTGGTGGAACGTTTGAAGAGACCGAAGTATCCGGTCGACCATGTCCAAATCCATTTCCATAAGCAGTTGACATTCCTCTTGATGATACTCTGTGGTCTTTGTGAAGTGCAAAAGAATCAAGGTATGCTCGAGGTACTGCCGAAGGCGTTGATCCAAAGTAGAAAATCCAGACAATCTAAATTCAATGTTAGTAAGGGATCTAGACCTTCCAAACATTTAACCTTACGTTAACCATAGAAATTAAGATATGTCCAGCAGCGGCTGCTTCTTTTGATCCATTTGAAGAATAAATCAATGAATTGACAGATGAGCTTGTTAATACGAGACCAGTAGCCAGAAATCCAACAATAGCTACGTGGTAAGTTTGAGTTGTATCCGATGCAATCACGACGAATATTCCTAGAATGCAGCATAGCATATACGCGATAGTAAACCATGAATAATTTGGAAATCCATCACCAGGACCGTGATTTGCAGTCGCCAGTATTGATCCAATGAAAGCAATAAGCCATGCAAGCTATCAATCGTTCATGTCAGTAACCATTGTATCGTATAATATGAGGCGCAGTATATATCCGTCTCCATAAATATAAATACATACCATCGCAATAGATATGGTAGCCAAGGCGAATGGATCTCCTAGAATATTGTCCATACTCATTCCACGCATCCCCGCTGTCCTTCGACCTTTGTAATCTGATTGACCGTTCATTTTGTGTAGTGATGGTAACATTGATGAGCCGTATGGCATAAAGTAGGAAATAGAAGATCGAGAGGAAGGTGTTGTTGAAAGTTGTTATTATTAAAGTCGCCCAGGTATATTGTCGTCGCAAATGTGGGCATTCGATTCAATCGAATAAATTTTATATCGAGGATGAAGGAAATAAGTAAAAAGGAAAGCCAAGGTATGGAAGAAATTCGTAGAATAAAGTTGGTGTTGTTGAAATGATGTTTCAGCTGCAGTGACTGAAATAAGGAACCTACTTTGTTATCCGGATGATGAGTCGACGCAACGCAATGCAACGCAATGCAATCGTATCGTATTGAGAAGCTAACCACAGCCCAGCAGCAGCAGCGACCTTGATGAAAAATGAAAAACCAGTATCACGACTATGAGTGGTGAAGTTGAAAAGAGTGTGTAATAAAATTGAAGGTTGTAAGATTGTAAGGTTGTATGTAAGGTTGCGTGGTAGAAAAGGGGATGTGATGATACGCGCAGCAGCACAAGAATTGAAAGAGGTGGGTGGGTATGAGCCTAGGTGTCTGTATGTCTGTCTGTCTGTCTGTCTGTCTGTCTGTCTGTCTGTCTGTCTGTCTGTCTGTCTGTCTGGCTCTCTCTGTCTGTCTCTCTGTCTACGACTTTGATTGTACCAGGATGAAGAAGTTTTGAGTGAGTGAGTGAATTGGGATTGAACAATGTATGATGTATGCGAGTTCCCGGATGAATGAGAAAGAGAGAGAAAAAATGAATGGATGTGGCCGCTAGGAGCAAACGTAGAGTAGTATTTGGGTATGGGTATGGGTGATGAGTTGAGGAGTTGGTTGAGGAGTTGAGACGAAAGGTAAAGCAAAGCAAATACTAGGTAGGTAGTAAGTTTAGACTTAATGAGGGTGTACGGAATGATTTTTTATGTGGAATTAAAGTAATCTATAATCTATAATCTATAATCTATAATCTATAATCTATAATCTATAATCTATAATCATTTTTTATCAATTCTTAAATTTTTTTTTTCTTTTATATAAAAGAATTAAAGTAATATAAATTAATTTAAACAATTAACTTCCAATTGAAGTAAATAATATTAAGAGATTTGATAGGAACGGATGAATGGAGTAAGGCTTAAGGATTAGTAAGTCTTCGTTATCCAACCTTCAACCTCCAAGCGCTTAAGATTTGATGCTAGGCGTTCAATATATAGTATTGATTAGTAGTTACGAAGTAGTTTTAATCAAACTATGAGGCAATCTCTAAGTGCCCAAGTGTTTCGAGATCTCAGGTCAAAGTTGTTTCGATTGTTAGTCAGTTACCTAGTTACATTTATCCATTTAGTACTTAGTTTTATCTATCTACGTTATCTATTAATAATATTCAAATATATATCAAATATCTCTCCTCAATAATACCTAAATAATATCTCTCTTTAAATTCTATCTAACTTCACTTCAAAGTTCAAGCCTTACAGAAAAATACATACAAAGTAATGCACACAAACCTCAACCCTTCCAATCTCATCCCATCACTTCTCTGCAAAGTTTGAGGATATTCTCCCGTCGATCACTCCCTTCAAATTAATTGGTTCATCCCAGGATCTTAGATAGCCTTTTCAATTCTAGACCTTCGAATCATCCACGTTTCAACTTTCACACAAGTCGCGCTTTTCGGTAATTTTCACCAACCCCTTAAACTCCACTGAAATTTTACTGTGTCTTGTCCTAACTGAGGTTTAGGTTAAGCCTAATTAGGATAATCTTTTTGAAATCTACTAATAAGCAAAGTCTTAAAATAAATAAAATCTATAAAACTTTATAAAACTCTTCAATTGATTCTTTTTTAACTTTGATATTAATTATCTCTATAATAAGCTTAGTGTATAGGGTGTGGTTTTTATGTAGTGCCTAATAGAGCTTAACCTAAACCTCAGGTATAAGAAAAACGCTTAGGCCAATTTTTAGACTTTAATTGACCAATCAGAGAGCTCAGAGAAGGGGACGGTAAGCGAGCGAGTGAAAACGAACAACATTTTACCGCCTCTACAGAAATACATTAAGAATAATACAACTGTTAGCGGATCATAAATCAAATTCGCATTCCACTCTTCCTCCAAGATTTGTTTCTTACCTAATCAAAGTATGGGGTAATATAAGGCTGATGCATTGTGGCTAGTGTGGCTTACAAATCTGGGTCATCCTCGCTTCACTGCGCTTCTCTCGGCACATCGTCCTTGGTTTATATTCCGTCGTTTCGACAAGCTTCGAGCTCGAACTATCTTACTGAAGTAAGATAGGCTGTCCTTACTCGAACAACAGCTAGAACAGATTGATCGGCAGGAAACGCCTCATCTTTTCCTTGGGAGGAGCCGATGCGATGGTAATGCAGACCGGCTATCCCCCCTATCTAAGATTGAAGCGGCCCTGGCGGCTGACTACGGTGAGAAAGTATCAAAAATGAAGTTTACAACTGTTAACGGAGAATAGATCATTTCATTGAGAGTACTGGCTGAGCATTGAGCCTACAATCAGCCGAGTAAAGTGACATAGTGTGCCTACAGAACTGGGTGAACGGGACCGGCTGCCTAGCAAGGAAGCCTCCTTATTGCGTGTTCGGCTCAGTGTTTCCAATAGTCCGGACTGCAGTCCGACAATGCGAGACTCTTGATTATTCAGCTCGTTTAGAACACTTATTTCGCTCGAAACATCCAATCAATTTAAAGCATTCAAATAATTTCAATGTTCAAAATGGTTTTAATATTCAAAAGCCTGTCATTGTCGGATTGCATTCCGGACTATTGGACACACTGGTTCGGCTAATTAACACGGAGCCGGTTTCACCCCTGAGATCAGTGGATCGTTACAGCAAATGTTCAAGTAAAAGTCCAACCAGTGGAGCTTTCTCTTATTTTTTTTTAAATACAAAACAAGCCCCAATAAACCAAATGCAGTCTAAACAAATCCAAGACAATAATCAAACCCCAAAAGATCAAAAACCCCCAAATCCAACAAAAACGAAACAAAACCTAGCAACCCAAAAAAGCAAAAAAACAAAACTTCCTTCGGACTAATCCAATAATGATGAAGAACTATATCCTCTTCAGCTACTTTTCTCTTTCTTGTTTTCAAAAGATTCTATGTTTCAATTTCGTTAGCTGTGTAGCCTCAAGAAGAGAAAATACTCACACTCTTTGCTGCTTCCTCTGTTAGCTTAAGAGGTGCTACTTGGATTTGCTACTCGTTGATCTCTTGACTTGTCTATGATTGCATTAGTTAATCATCTGAATATGACTTCAAGAAGTGGAAATATTCATACTCAGGTCTGCAATCTTCTTTTTAACGTCATGTATTTTTCCCAAGGTCTTTAGAGCACTTTTACCCATATTGTCTGCTTCGTCGATATGGCTTTTCATGTTTTTATATGCTCCTGGATATCTTTGTAAGAAAGCGAGTCGTTTTTGGCATACACTAGAGAAGAGCCTTGTTAGCACGTTTTATGTATCATTAATTGTTATTTACGTGAGAGGATTTGGATAGCATACTCGTTTGTTTTATGGGCCCATGCAAGAAGACGTTCGTAGCGGGCTCTCAATTGCGGTTCATAAGATTCCGTTATTGGATTTTTCTTATCATGACTTTTGAAAGCTTTCAGTGAATCTACTCGAACATCATCCGCCGTCTTATATTCATCGTACTCCTTCAACATTTTTGATGTAAATGGGTCCGTATTAGGTTTCGATTCCTCTTTTTCTTTTTCTTTCAATTCATCCTTCAATCGTTTTAATTCATTGAGTGCAGTATCAAGCTCTTGACTTATGCCTCTGGCCAAAATTGACATAGATGATTTTCCAGAGGCGGTGGTCGAGTCCGTTTGGCCCGATTTGTGGGATCCGCCTGAACTGTTGGATCCAGCCGATTTGTGGGATCCAGCCGATTTGTGGGATCCAGCCGATTTGTGGGATCCAGCCGATTTTTTCGATGTGTTCGATGTGTTCGATGTGTCCGATGCGTACCCGTTTGGCATATTGAAAAACGTTGAATGAAGAATTGAAGAGCTAGAAAAGGAATAGGAGAGATAGGTATATGGTAATCAGAAAGAAAATAGGCAAGATTTTGATCGAATACAATTGTATACTAGTAGTTATTGAAGTTGATGAGAGACTGAAGATAGAAAAACATCTTGATAAATCAACAGTATATATATATACTTAAAATTAACTCCAACAACTCTATAGAGTCTCCAGTTCAAAAACATTTCCAGATTGGGGCCGCAACCTCTAATGGCTTCCCTCGAAAGGATGAGGGCCATGAGGGCCATGAGGCCAAAAAAGCCTCCAACTTCCAAGTTAAAAGCAGGATTCACACCAACGAGGCAGAGAATGTGTAGGACCTCGTTACTTGATGCTTCCAAGTTGAGGCCTTGACCTGTAATGATTTCGGAAAATAGGATGAGTTCGTGACGCCCATCGGATAATATACGCAGTCCGGGAGGTCATGACTGAAATAGAAGGATAAAGCTGCAACCCCTCATCGTTACGAGGTTGCAACTCGAAGATGGCGATACGAGTAAGACCCTTCATTTTGAGACCGCTGTATTGGTACTTTGGGCTCCCGGATAATAGAAGAAAACAGTTGAAATCAACAATGAGTAAACCCCAAAAGATAAAATTCAAAGATTTGAATCATTTGATAAATCTTCTCAAACAGGAAAGTGTAGTGAGATGCTTGGCATCACGTGCTAGGAGCCTAAGCTCCATGACAGAAAGATACTATCCTTTTAATTATTAGATTTTTTAAAATACTAGATAAGTATATATAGGTAATAATAGTTGATTTCATAAATAATTATTAATATTTTTCCTAAACTTTATAATTGATTTTTTCCCTTCAACTTTCTTCTGATATTGAACTATTCAACTATGAGTCAAGTTTACCTCATAAAGCTATTTCCAATTGAGGTTAGTGTACCTAAATTAGGAGGGGTACTAACAGTTTGGTTCCACATGCCTCTAAGACTAACGGCCGGCTAACTTCACTAACATGGCACCCATCTTCTTCTCCTTCCTACCAGATCTTAACTTCATTTCTTTCTATCCTTATTTTGCTTCTTTGAAGCTCGCATTTGAAAGGAAAACCGGCTTAAAATACTTGAAAAATTACAGCCCATCCCCAAATTAGCAGAGAAAGCAACAAAAATAATAACGGCTAGCCCATATCCCGCTTTCTAAGGATATAATGACGGCGCTTACTCACTCATTGTCATCATCAGAACCAGTGCCATCAAAATCAGACGCAGTCGGCAATACTCAATTCAATGCGTCTTTGGAAAAGTTCCCAAGTGAACTCCGGCGTAATATTTTATTCAGACTGGAATATGAAGAGCTAAGCGCTTTGGTTCACGCATCTCCCGTTTTCCATCGGCAATACCTGATTGATCGCAGGGTTTTGCTTTGCACATGCCTGGAAACTTCGTTGCACAGCAGCAGCATCACTTTTGATGTTTGCGCAGTCTATCGCACTGGCTCACTTGACTTTTGCGAGACACGCTCGCGTGATAAAACTATCCATTTCCTTCAATCCTACAAAGATGAACACTCTTCAGCCGATTATTCAATCTTCAATGAAGGCCTTAGTGAGGGCGAGGTTGCGGAGGTAAGTGATATTAGTCATTCATTAATTCAACCCCCCCCAAAATGCGCTGTCTTGTGTGTGGCCCCAAAGTTCTCATGTTGTTGCACATCCTACATATACACCCAAAGTTGCATTAGACAAATAACTGATGTTCCCGATATTGCACAGATTGCTGCGTTTCATTTTACTGTCATCAGGCCACTTGTACGGCAGTATACCGATTGGGCGCTCACCAATCTTGCCGATATGACCAAAGGCATACAAAGCATCATTCCACTTAGCAAGATGGAGGAAATACGGCTTTTTCGCGCTCTTTATCGCTTTCAGTTATGCTGCAATCTCTTTGGTGTACCACATGGGTCGTGGTCGCCCAGGCGTTCGTACGATTATGGCCAAACCCTGACAACATTTCTTGGTTTGTTCGAGCCTTGGGAGGTCGAGGAGATAATTTGTATCTATGTCTTCAGCAGGGAGATGTATATTCAAATTTTCAAAGAGGTTCATTGGGATTTGGACGCTAGTAGCCCCAAATTTGAGGGCCAAGGGCCGCCAACTCCACCTGGGGCATTTAACCTAGATAGCGAGTTTTTATTAACAGGTACAGCCTCTGTTGGTCTCAGGGTATTGCATAGTGTATTGGTAACCAGAGATCACGGTCAACGCGTCATAACAATGCAAAAGTACATATCTTGGCCATCGGGCGGTTTCCTGAAGGATTGTACGGGGCCGATGTGGACCCTGCAGGTGGAATCTGAATTTTCAAACCCGGGGCTTTTTGACCAGCAAATGAAAGAGATGTGGTGCTATCCGCTCCTCTTTGAAGGAGACAAGGAGCTGTGTCCAACGCTGGGTTGGACGACACTATGTCGGGGAATATATCGCACTGCATATGGACTACAACTGATAGATGAAGCCATTCACCTTTGGGGATTTGTCTTATGGGATATGAAGCGACTCGAAGATACAGGTGGCAAAGATCTAATATTACAAGTATTGGAGGAGGGCATCTAGTAATATCATCTGTTTTATTCTTTTGTTTTTGCTATTTCTAGGAATGAATTATATTTAGCAAAGTCAATCTAATTAATTGTTTACTTTCAACACGTTATTTTGATTGAATCAACAATTATCACAGTAGGAGAAATTATCCAAGTTCATTATGTGTAGCAGATAATACAATAATACAATAGAGTACAAGAGGTCCGTAATCAATTGGAATCATTAGAGATTTCTTAAAAATCGAACACATAATGTCATTCTATAACCCAAATTGATCTTCGCCGGGATATGATGATATAGGTAAAGGATTCTCAGAGTAGATACATCTTATTTTATTTTATTCCATCTCATCTCATCTCATCTCATCTATCTCACTTCACCAGCTCACTCACCCGCGACCAAAAGAAAAACATCCTTCAATTGTAATAAGTACCTACCTACCACAAGAGCGTTTACTAGCGTATAATAATAAGCGTGCGTCTAACATTACGTCATTTCCATAGGAAGATTTGGCGGAAAGTTTCAGAGCCCTAGTTAAACGTTACACCCATCAAATCGAGCTTTTGCTTGTTTTTTTTTAACTGTAGGTGACTGTTGGTGAACATGGACCAGGGCAACATTTTTGAAACTATTTTTACATGTATGTAGGTATGTGTTGATCTAAAACTGGAGCTGCTGGGTTTTTGGGTTGTCATTGATGAATTCAAAGCGAATGAGAAAGATCTTCTGCCGCAATTGAACGCCTCCCCCACATTTTTGATGGCTAAGGAGAGACATCAGCCTTCCCATTCGAACCCCTTAGCGCTACAGTATATAATGTCACAAATGAAAAACATCATGATTTACTAGAACACCACAAACATGCACGTCGAAACTGTAAATTATTCTCCAAATATTGGTGTACACGTTGAGAATTAACTTAGACATGTGGTATTCTTTCATTTGATAGCCACAGGGTATTTTCGGTTCCCGAACGCGCATAAAGCCAGGGGCTCATCAACTACCTACTTCCACTGGGCAACGCATTCATCCCTTCGCAACGGTAATACGGCAAATGCTATAGATATATCTGGATGATACATAGAATAGCTTAATATGCCTAGTATGTCATAGCTCAAACCGTTGATATCTTCATAGTCACTGTCTGAGACGCGGATCATACAACCTCCTGGATCTCCCCATCGTAGTATCATCGCTTTTATCGAAAGCAGTAGGAATTATCCTACCGTCGCCCACTCATATACCAACAGAGTAGAAGCATTATCATATCGATATGCTGATGTTGCTTTGACCCAGAGATGTTTCTCATCCATTTCACCTCACTATGACGTCTAACTCTTGGGTATACGCTCCCACCAGGAGATAATAAGATTCTGGAAAGTTTTTCATCTTGCGAAATATGAATCACTCCTAAGCCATGTCATCGTCTAATCGTTTTATCAACGTGGCTCCCCGGACTTTTCGCTCCACCTGTTGTACTCTTTCTTCCAACTCTGCCCAGCTTTCACCAGTTCGCAATACATCAACAGTATACCAGCGTTGGATAACCGCTGCTGTTCTCTGCCTCAAAGCTGACAGTTCCGCATTTTGTGCTATCTGAAGAGCTTCGATTTTCGCGATCCGGGGCTGCAAATTGATGAGTTGGGCGGACGATTCGGCTGATGGGATTGGCATGTCAAGAATTGATGTTAATCGAGAGGCAGTTGATGGATATGAGCTGGCAGATGCTAATATGATAGACAGAATACTGGATGTGTCGAGGGTGGTAGGTAGTTGATCGGGGTCAATTGATTGAAAGAGATCAGGGTATTTTGCATCTAAAAGGCATTAATTAGTTGCCTATCACATCCAAATAGCTCAAATAGAAGAAACTCACGTAATTTCAATAAATCCTGAATAACTCTTGATTTCGAAGCAAGTCCATGTAGAACATGTTCTAAATCTGCAAGTCGTTCATACGCAGATATAGATACATCGGAGCTTGTAACAGATGTAGTGTCAATATGACCACACACAGCATATTCTATCCTCCGTAATCGCGCCTCCAAGAGATCAATAGTTTCCGAAGCGGTCTGATCGAAAGTGTTATCCATTGTTGAGTATCTAGTATTTATTTTCGGCGGTTGAGAAATATCGCAAGGCTGACAGGTAGGTATGGACTCATAAACGTTGCAAGAGTTATTAAATGATGACAAACGTTGGAAATATTTCACACTATGAATCAGAATCACTTCAAAGCTTACTGAAATGTTTCATTACAGGTTGAACAATAGAATCATAACATTTCAACATTTCAAGGGGAAAATAAATTGGGAGACGATTCATGAATCCGCAGCCACCTGTGGCTTGGCAATTACTCACAATCTTTCAAGCTTGCCGACCAACCGGTATTATTCACACTTTTATTATTATTGGCCCTTGATAAATTAGATGCGATTACCACCTCTTGATTGCACGACATCCACTCTACGAATTACATTACATTACATTCGTTTGTCTCCTCATTACAACTTCAGACTTCAGACGACATTCTATAAATTAATCACCATCGTACGCAAACGGCTATGGTGGCGTCAAAAAAGTTGTAGGATCAGGACAGTTCTTCGAGAGCTTCGCACTAATAACTACGTCAATTGTCCAAATAAGTGGACGAACTCACCGACAGCTCGAAAAAACGAGAGGAGGACGACACAACTATAAGATGGTTTCATATTCAACTGTTGGCGGTCCAAGTGGTGGTGGTTCAGAGTCTAGTCGTGGGTCAAAGTAAGCAAATGAATTGGGAAAAAGGGTTGAAGATAAGGATATAACTGATGCTCGCATGCAGGAGGAAATCAAGTCGAACAATTAAAGAACAGAACTTGCCTCATGGGCAAGCATCTTGGATCAGTAGCAATGTCAACCTTCTCAACACTAGTACGTTCTACTTGAATTGAAGGGAAGGGAAGCTTCCAGAGGATTTTGCTGATGCTGAACCTTTTAGTCGTCGGTGCCGGTACTCTTGCTATGCCTTTAGCAATGTCACATATGGGAATACTACTCGGAACATTCGTTATTCTATGGTCGGGCTTGATGGCAGCTTTTGGATTATATTTACAATCTCGATGTGCCAGATATCTTGATAGAGGGACGGCCTCTTTCTTCGCTTTATCACAAATCACCTATCCAAATGCAGCGGTTATTTTCGATGCGGCTATTGCTATTAAGTGTTTCGGTGTTGGCGTTAGTTATTTGATCATTATTGGTGATCTAATGCCAGGAGTTGCTACGGGTTTCAACCAGGGTGCAGAATCCATTCCACTTCTTATGGATCGAAAGTTTTGGGTGACGATTTTTATGTGAGTTTGCACTTCTACATTTCATGTGATTATACTGACTACTACCTAGGTTTGTTGTTATCCCACTCTCATACCTAAGGCGTCTTGATTCCTTGAAGTATACAAGTATTGTGGCTTTGGTCTCTATCGGATACCTTGTAATACTTGTGGTATACCACTTTGTGGAGGGAGATACTATGGCAGACCGAGGTCCAATTAGAGTCATTGAATGGGGAGGAGTAGTTCCAACTTTACAAAGTTTCCCTGTCATTGTTTTCGCTTATACTTGCCACCAGAATGTGAGTAGTAATCACCCAGGTCATTGTTGATATACTGACATTTATAGATGTTCTCTATTCTCAATGAAATCAAAGACAACTCACCAAAGCGAACAACAGGTGTTGTTGCGGCAAGTATTGGCAGTGCTGCTTCGATATATGTTTTAGTTGCTATCACTGGTTACTTGTCATTTGGCAATGCTGTAAAGGGAAATATTGTTGGAATGTGTAAGTTTCCATCACTATAGCTGCATCTCACTAAACTAACAAGTATAGATATCCCATCTACTGCTTCAACAATTGCTAAAGCAGCCATTGTCATTCTTGTCATGTTCTCCTATCCACTTCAAGTGCATCCTTGTAGAGCATCTGTTGATGCAGTCTTGAAATGGCGTCCAAATTCCTGGAAGAGGCGCCATTCACCTAGTGGATCACCTGCTCGATCCGCTCCTCTACTATCTGGTGGCCATATACGACCTACCGCAAGAAATGAAACTATTGGCGAAACACGTTTTGCAATCATTACTACTGTTATCATCACTCTTAGTTATTTTACAGCAATCACTGTGTCATCGCTGGATAAAGTGCTTGCCTACGTTGGAAGCACAGGTAGTACAAGCATCAGTTTCATTTTACCAGGACTATTTTATTATAAGATTTCTTCCCCAGATTCAATCCATCACCAGCGATTAGCAAAGGAAGATGATGAAGACGAAGACGAAGATGAAGATGAAGAGGAAGGTCAAGGTCTACTTGGCCAATCCATCAAAAAGATTGTGCCATGGCGCAAAACCCTTCTCCGAAAACTTTCCTTGGCCTTGGCTATTTATGGTCTTTGCGTATTGGTCATTTGTCTAACGACCAACTTATTCTTCACGGCGCAGGGGCATTGAAATTGATTGATGGATGGGGTTTTAGCTCCAAAATCATACCGCATCTGAAATCATAAATTGGCAAGGCGCCGGGCGTTTTCTATGGCATTTCGGCATGGCGCGGCATGGGTTTATAAAAGTTGAACATGGTGATGTTTGGTCGTTCTTTCATGCCATAATTTGTTAGACCTTTTTTTTGAATGTAAATAGGCTTTGGATATGTATATTATATATAACGGCATCTTTGTCGTAATACATATCATTTTTGATCATTTTTTGTACCCATCATTCTGTTGTATGTTCTTGGGTGATTTGATTTTATGTGATTCCCAACGCCTATTTTTACAATTGGACGAACGCTATTTTGTGTGAGTCCTGTGATATCTATCGTATTATCACTATAATTCATGGTTCCATGATCCATCTTCCATGAATGTGAGTGCGAATGCTCGTCTCCCTCCTCGTGTCATATCTCTCCCCTCTCCCTATTTGCATCACATACCTAGTATAACATAGGTACGTAGAAGAAGAAACCCAGGCCTAACTCATCCTCAGTCCATCCACTCCCGCATCTTCATCGTCATATCATAGAAGTCTTCCTTCCAATCCAATAGGTCACTTTCTCGATATATTCCCTTCCTCTGTTTATCATACATCCTCATCCCTTCGATCCCCTGCCTACGTCCTCTCCCAGCTCTATTCTTCCCAGTGCCATCCTTATAATCCTCATTCAATCCATCCCGATTGAATCAAAAGCAGTCAAATAGCATGGAAAGAATGGGATGGATGGGATTTCCTCGCAAGAAACTAGAGGATTTAAGCCGAGGGTGTTAATGTCGGTTTGCTTGATATTGGTGTGGTGGGTTTCTTCGCATTGGGTGTGTATTGCGGTTCGAGTAGTCCGGCCTGTGAGGGGGGCGGTTGGTTAGCTTTTTGTTTTGTATTTATTTCTCTCATTATTTAATCCCCTCCCCTCTTCCCTCTTCCCTCTTCTCCCCTCCCCCAAACCCCAAACCCCCCAAAAGAAAAACACTTCGCGTCGCTCAAACTCACCATACTCAAAAGCCTCCACGCAGTCTTCGACGGTTGCGCCCCTACACCCAACCAATACTTCGC
Source organism: Myriosclerotinia curreyana (assembly GCA_002162495.1). NCBI lineage: Eukaryota > Fungi > Ascomycota > Leotiomycetes > Helotiales > Sclerotiniaceae > Myriosclerotinia > Myriosclerotinia curreyana. Next base: position 16,244 of record NGKJ01000123.1, on the reverse strand, counting down.
TCGTAGTTTATCCAGTCGTATGTCTTTGAATTTTTGGCCTTCGCCGTCGGCGGGGACCTTGGGGAGCGGATCGTAGGTGCCGAGGACTTCGATGGGGAGGGAGTTGCGTGCTGAGCTGAGGGGGAAGTTAG
>NGKJ01000123.1:4171-16013 GCA_002162495.1 Myriosclerotinia curreyana | reverse complement strand
TATTTGGAGAGGTAATTGTGGGAGGGGGGGTTGGAGGGATGAGGATGAGGATAAGGATGAGAGAAAAAAACATACCGAGCTTGCGCAACAACAATATTATAAAAAGGTTCTCTCTTACGACCGAATCGCGCGAGGCGGATACGTACGACCATCTTATCTTATCTTATCTTTTCTCTTCTGCTTCTCTTGCTTCTTGTCTTTTGGAATTGAGGGTGTGAGGTGAGGTGCGAGTTGATTGGGGGTAGATGGTGATATATAAAACCGGGTATGATTATGGAAATTATTTGACGTTCGGGGTTTCTACGGTTGGCGGAATTTTTGACAGGGGTGGGAATATTGTTGTTGATGGATGGGTGGGGTGGAGTGGAGTGGGAGTAGGGAGGAAAGGAGGGGTAAGTGATGTAATGTGCTTAGGAATTAATTGATTGACTTGTTTCAAGTAGACAAGAAAATAAATTTAATCAAATAAAAATCAAATCAAATCACTCATAATAATAAATCGAATAATCGATTCGTCTCGTCTCCTTTGCGGATAGGTTATCATTTCAATTCGTTAACCTCACCTCCAATAAGTTGATTACCCCTCCATTCAATAATCCATTATTTCAACTATATATCATAAATCATAAATCATAAATCATAAATCATCAAACTTATCAAACCATTAAATTACAAAATCCTACATTATTTATCATACCATCCCAAAATCCCATAATTCCATCAACCCACAACCCAAATATCATGGCAGCTAAAGTGAGTCTCCCCCTCCTCCTCCTCGACCTCGAGCTCACCCATGCCCTTCTATCCCTCTCCTCTCCCCCTCTCTCCACTTCACAACTCCCTCATCCCCTCCTTTTTTATCACCCCCAACCCACATCCACCAAACCTAACACTCACTCACTCACTCACTCACTCACTCACTCACACTAAAACCAACACTAACACCCCAAAGTACCTCTCCGCCGCCAACGCAGCAGCTTTAGATAAAGATCTCATGTCCCTCGGGGCATTTTCCCTTGACCAATTAATGGAACTCGCTGGGTTGAGTGTTTCGCAAGTTGGTAATGATTTATTTTTATTTTTCTTCTTCGCGTCCTTTCCATCTGTTTTGTTTTGTTTTGTTTTGTTGAATTGTGTGAATTTTATCTTTTGAGATGGGGTTGAGATGGGGTTGAGATGAATATATGGGATTGGTACAGGGAAGAGGGAAAGATGGGAAAAGGGGAAGATATGTATAGGAAGATGTATTCATATTAGTTTATGTAGTACTTCATCCCCGGTAAACTAGTCGTTTAAAAGAGCATTTGAACTCTCCCCCCCCCGAAATATATTCCCATGTCAAACATCCATACTTATTCCATACATCCATCACTCATACTCCCAACCCCCCTTCTTCTCATAAAACCTATATCAGAACAAAACTAACCCCCAACACCACTCAGTATACAAAGTGCATCCACCTTCCAAAGGTCGCCGAATTTTAGTAGCATGCGGACCCGGAAATAATGGTACGTAGAACTAAAATTATATCTTCCCTTTCCAACTCCCGCCCCTTTCCAAGTCCTCATTGCACAAGATGGTATAATTCCTAATGACGATATCAGGAGGAGATGGTCTAGTAGCAGCCCGTCACCTCTGGCACTATGGATATAAACCCACCATCTACTATCCCAAGCAGAGAAAGAATGAACTTTATCAAGTACGTTTTTTTTATTTTAAATTTTTCCATTCCTTTCCTACCCTCTCGCATCATGCATCCCCTTCATGCCACTTCCAATCCCCCATACCCTTCCATCCGAACAAACAAACAAACCTTTTTGATGGAATTACCCATGTTAACATATCCCAGCGTCTCTCTACCCAACTCCGCAATCTTTCAATCCCATTTACCGATGATTTTCCCTCTGCTCTGAGAGAATCAGATCATATCGTGGATGCTATATTCGGTATCTCCCTCTCCTCTCCTCTCCTCTCCTTTTCTTTCTCATCTCCCTAAATCCTCGCACCCCATCTCCCCTCCACCCTCCACTAACCCCCCTCCCCAGGTTTCTCCTTCTCCGGCACAATCCGCGACCCCTTCCCCTCCATCATAACCGCCCTCGAACAAACTTCCCTCCCCATAACATCCATCGACGCGCCCTCTTCCTGGGACATTTCCAACGGACCTCCCTCTTCTGGACCCGGCGCAACTTTCATGCCTCGATACCTGATCAGTTTGACGGCGCCTAAACCTCTTGTTAGGTATTTTAAGGGAAGACATTTTTTGGGTGGGAGGTATGATTTTGTTTTTTCTTGTATTTTGGGGTTGTTGAATTGGGGATGTGGATGAATGAATGATTGAATAGATGAAAGAGACTAATGATGGTTAACTATTTATTTTTTAAATAGATTCGTCACACCAGAAATCTCTCAGAAGTACAATCTTCAACTCCCAGAATACGAGGGAGTAGATCAAATTGTTGAGATGCCCGTTGAGGAGGGTGATAAATTATGAAGGCATATTGGGATATTGGGACTTAGGAAGCTGGGAAGTTGGGAGGATTGGCATGAAGGATTAGGAGTATGAGCAACAAAAAATACCAATTTGATGAACTCGAATGCATTTTCATTCATTCATTTACTTCTTGAATGCGCTGCAACGATTGTTAATGTTCATTTAATAATCATAATATACATCAACTCATAAATTCATCCTCATTCTTGTTCGCTAGCAATTCGTGATTTTGTAATGTATTGAATCATTGTTCATGCTGCGCAATAGACGATTAGCTTTTACCATTCAAGAAAAGAAACCAGAGAATTCATACATACCTCTTCAAAAAGCACAAGCACAGTACCTGCTTTACAGATATCCTATTTCACATCACATTAGCATTGACCTCCTAAACATCACATGCAACCCATGACCCAAACTTTACCGCGAAAGGTGAAAAGAAAAAGCATCTACTCACCCCCTGCTTATGCACCAACTTAGCAACCACTCCCTTCTGCGGACTCCGAATCACCGTCTCCATCTTCATACTCTCAATCCTACACATGAAATCCGCATTAGCTTCAACCCACAAATCTGCATCACGAAAAAACAGAAACTCACACAACCAACGCCTGTCCCTCCTCCACCTCCTCACCCTCCTGAACCTCATTCCTCAAAACTTTACACGGCATGGGTGCCACCACGCTATTCCTCACATCCTTCAACCCCAACGCTTTCTCATACCATCCTGGAGTTGCTAATTGTAGTTGTATTTGTTTGCCTTGTTGAAAGAGTGTTATCTTATCATCTTGTCGGATTAATGTACTTTCAATTCGGGTATGGGGGAAGAATGTTGATATGGTAGGAGATTTTGGTTCGCTGATGACGTTTGAGTAGGATTTTTCAACATTGGGTCCTTTGACTGTAATGTCATATATATTGCGGTCGGATTGGTCGATGGTTACGTGGTATATATCTGGCTTATCGCTTGATGGCTGGGTAATAGGTTTCGTGAAGCTAAATTCTCGTTGGACGTGAGAGTTAAAACCAATTGCTTCACCATGAGGTCCTTGGATTGATTTTGAACTCGCTGCAGAAAGCTCTTGGGATAAAATACCCAGAGCAGCTTGTGCAAAAGCTTCTGGTTCAATGGACTCATTTATAAAGAGTTCATCGTGGTGTTTTTGTATGTATCCTGTCTCCACATCACCTCGAATGAATGAAGGACTCTTGCAAATCTTTTTGAGGAACTCGATATTGGTGCTTAGACCAACTACCTCGTAATCTTGCAAAGCTGCATGAAGCTTTCGTATGGCTACTTCTCGTGTTGGACCACTCACGATGAGTTTTGCGATCATGCCATCATAATTAGATGAGACTGTATCCCCTTGAACGAAACCAGCATCGATTCGAACACTATCTGATAGTTGAGGTGTTCGTAAGTGAACGAGCTTTCCAGAATCAGGCATGAAATTTTGATTTGGGTTCTCGGCATATATTCGAGCCTCGAGAGCCCATCCACGTTCGGATATTCTTTGAGCTATTGTGTCTTGGTCTAGTGGTAATGGTTCGCCGGCCGCAACTTTAAATTGCCATGATACGAGATCTTCGCCTGTGATTTCTTCAGTCACAGGATGTTCGACCTGTAGTCTAGTGTTCATTTCCATAAAGAAAAACTCATTGGTATCGTTGTCAAATATAACTGCAACTTTGGTTAGTAAAGAAAAAGAAGTCGATAAAATGATCCTCACATTCTACAGTACCAGCCCCCTCATATCCCACAGCAAGAGCTGCAGCACGAGCTTTCTCCCAAAGGTCTTGTCTAATATCCTCCGCTAGATTTGGTGCTGGTGCCTCTTCCAAGATTTTTTGATGTCGTCTTTGTAAACTACAATCTCTCTCACCCAAAGCAACTGCTTGGCCATGCTTATCGGCAAAAACTTGTACTTCGATATGTCTTGGCGTAGCAATATACTTCTCAACCAACATAACATCATCCCCAAACGAGTTCCTTCCTTCACTCTTCGCGCTCTCCAGTTTCTCAAGGAATTCCCCTTCGGTTTGAGCAATGCGCATACCCTTTCCACCACCACCTTTGACAGCCTTCACCATAACCGGAAAGCCAATATTCCTGGCCTCATTAAGCAGATATTCAGGTTCTTGATTCTCTCCATGATATCCAGGTATACAAGGTACTCCAGCCTTAATCATAATATCTTTACTCCTAGATTTATTTCCCATCGCCTCAATAGCCTTCCAAGGCGGACCAATAAACACCAGCCCCTCTTCTACACATCTTTTCGCAAACGCCGAATTCTCACTCAAAAACCCATATCCCGGATGTAATGCCTCACAGCCCTGTTCCTTTGCCACAGATATAATTCGTTCACCATCGAGATATGCATTCGCAGCACCCAGATTCACAGCAAAAGGACTGGAAAGTGCATGTTGTGAATTGGCATCAGGATCCGTATAGATTGTTGTACATCTTACACCGAGATCTGACGCTGTACGTCCAACTCGCAAGGCTATTTCTCCACGATTGGCTATGAGAACTGAGGTGATAGGAGTGATTGTGGTAGCTGTTGAATATCGTCGGGAATAGGAAGGGAGAAGAGCTCGGACAAGTGCCCGAGATCTGGTTGCTGAATGCATTTGCTATGACATCAATCCAGGAGAGTAATTCCCTGGATTTGGCAAATTGTAATTGTAATTGTAATTGTAATTTGATGTTGCGGTATTGTAGGTAGAATTTGGAATCGATATGATCTTTGGCAGTAAGTAGGTAGGTAAGTAAGTTGTTTGTTTACTTTACTGGGCCGAAGGTGGCCGTGGCCGATGAAAGCCGCAGTGCGGAGAAAATGGGGAACACTAAAATCAAAATGCTCCACTTCGTTTGCCCCGTAAAACCTTATTATGAAACCGTACCTTGCCGAGAGCCCATCTTTTTTTCTTTTTTCTAACCTCACTCCATGATAGTAGTATTGCAGTTTCATTGATTCTGATCCTGAAGACTAAGAGTAGGACCAAATCTTTGAACGTTATTCAACTAGATGGATGGTATATCCTTTAGGTCTTGGGAAATCTGGTGGAAGTTAAAGTTCCAGGTTGGGCTGAATCCCCCGAGAGACAAGAAGATACTGATTGACTTGAGGGAGGATATTCGATGCAATGCCCAAGTATTCATAATTTATGGCCATTCAACCAAAAACGGAATTCTCAAGGGAAAAGATACAAATCTGTATCCTCATATGGCCTCACAAATAATAAGTGAAGTTCCTGAGTCTCAAACCACTCACAAAATCCTACCCATCGTCGCCTAAACCGCGGCAACCATCCATTATCAACCACCCAACCAATATAACCTCGCCAAACCCCTCGCTAACAACACACAGCCCCACTAAAACCCCCTCCTCTCCATCTCTTCCTCCTTCCTTCCCCTCCCCAAAAATCCAATCATCAAAATAGCAAAAAACCGTCTAGAGGGAAAACCCCTTCGATATGGGATTTTATTTCCAGCTGCGCTCTGCGATATGAGGGCACCACTGTCGCTAATCAAACACCCCACCCACCCGAAGGTGGTTATAACGCAGCGGTCGACCAACTGCGCCATGGCGACTCGATGAGATGTTTGAAGGATGAAGGGAGGCGAGTTGTTTGGGTTTTTATATGGGTGGGGGGCTTGTTGTTTTGTTTTTTGCTTGGTTCAATGGGGCGGCGGTGAATAGAGAGTATGATACCTAGACACTTGTGGAGGATTGATTACTCGACTTTTTTGATTAAGGATACAAGAGCGATTTGCATACAAACTGGTCAAGAGGATGGGATCAGTGATCACCATTGAGACAAGAGATAGCTATTGATGTTTTCACTATTTCGATATTGTTATTGGACAAACATGCAAGGCCATGAGAAACGTAATCTTAACACCAAATCTGGTGAACATCTTCCTCCCTCGAAACCATCGTCATATATTCCTTTTATCTATTTCCTCAACTACCAGTGGGCATTCTCGATTTAATGGTATGGTACTGATTGTTTCTACCGGCCAATATCAAGAACATCGAATCCGCATGGAAAACATTGTAAGCTCAAGTAACTGTAAGCGCAGATGATTCAATATTGTTCCGCAATCCAACATTCCACTTACACATTCAACGAATATTGCAAGCTTCATTACGAACTCGGGATCTCTATAGAAGTGCTATAAGTAAAGGAAGAAGAACCGGACGATTTGCTCCCCTTCCACTATTCATCCTATGCCCACCTAGTATCCGTTATTACCTATACTCACCCACGGCCAGCTGTCATCGATCAATCCAACAAAAACATCCCATCTCAAAACATCAGCAAATTCATCACAGACCAAATCGAATCAAGTCCATTCCCCGAAGACGAACCCCTCACTCTTGAGCTAGGTACGTAAGAATAATTCTGTCCGTATTGAGAAATCCCAGCGCCTCCAAACTACCGATCCTCTAAATTATTCATTGCAAAAGCGAAGTTAGATAATCGCACAGTACGTTTGATTACTCGACATCATACCCAGATGTACAGAACCAAAAACGAGGATCTTGATGCACACAGCTGATGCAAATTCATATTTTTTTTTGCTCCCATGCTGATATTAGCTGATTCATGAATCCCAGAAGAAAAAGCGAGAGATGTAATAATTAATGGTTTTTGATTGAGATTTGCATCATCATAATAAGATGATAGATATTAGATATGCGAGTTCTTAGAATGCAGTTTCTGTATATAGACTTGATTCTTTCTTTCCTCATTCTAAGATCTATTATCGATGGCACGACTTTCATTTTACTTTTTTTACTAAGGACTCAGGAGACCTCAACGCAGTTCTAGGAACGATAAGTTGTGATTCTATAGTATAATCGATTACTCTCCCTAGAAAAGTGCATCATTATATAGATATTATGACCGCATGATAAAAAGCACTGGTATAGGATATTAAATTTATCCAACACAAGGAGAAAGTGTTATGGATATCGATTTGCTAATTGACGATCCTGTTTCTTGCTATTACTATTGATATATATAAACGTGTACTCCCCAACAACTTCATGTACTTCCCACCCTACCCAAAAACCACCTCCCCCTCCCCCACCAACCCATCCTCAAAACTAAACATCAAATCACTCCTCATCGTATACTTAACCCCCGCAACCACATCATCCCCACTATGCAACAAGCCGCGATGTTGAAAAATAAGCACCCTGCCCACCTTCGGATCCACATCCAATCTCTCCCTCATATCCCTCGAATGGAAGGTCGTGGCGCCACCTCTCAGCATCTCCGCATCTCTGACCAACTCAGGCATGTGAGCCTTCTTCTCGAGTTCTTGCGCGGAATCGTTGAGGTAGAGGTGGATGGTGAAGAAGGAACGTTCGGAGCCGTCGGGCGTTTCGTAGCTGCCGTCTGTGTGTTCTGTTTTGTCTTGGTTAGTCAATGAGTTCAAGAAAAGATGAGGGAATAACAGAGACAACGCACCTCTAAAATACTGCCCGGCTCCGTATTTCAAAAATCTCATGCGCTCATTAATCCCCTGTTCAGTGCCCACCCATCTCTCTCCACGCCTAATTCCCAAACTAGCCGATCCCTCCCACTTCTCCCCCTCAAGTACCCCAATATCCTCTTTGATACCCTTTCCCTGTAAAACTCTCTTCCAGATACGTCCCACCACCTCCTTTTCATCCCAAATAATTCGATCCGAATTTCGATATTCCGTAGCCAGAAATTCATGACCGATACCCGCATTTACCATCGCAGGAGTCCATCTATTATTTGGCGGACCTTTTCCATCTTCATCTTCCCCATCTTCAGAACTCGCTACCCCAACTTCAACTCCATCATCCACCCGAACCCCCTCCACCACATTCCCATGCCCCCCCTGACTCATCTCCGCCAACCTCACCAAAACCCCACACTCCTCCCGACTCAAGACCCCATCCAAAACGACCGCGTAAGCCCCCCCATACTCCCTCAACCCCGTCTTCCCAAAATCAATCTTCTCCACCGTCATAACTTCATCCGGATCCTCCAAGGGTTTCAAGAAATCATCGGGGATGCGGACGGGGAGAGAGGTGTAAGAAGTTTTCACCACGTCATAACTAGAACGTCGAGGTTTTCGTTGCTGGGATTCTTGCCATGTTTTGGGTTTGGAGCTTGCGGAAGAAGGAGTGATGCGTAAGGCTTTCGCTCTTAATTCGGAGAGGAATGAAGACATGGTGAGTTTTTGAATGGAGGTCGAGAGGGGAAATGTTGAAGAGAGGAAAGTTTGGAAATTGAAGAAGAACTAGGAAATAAGGAAATGAGGAAATATTTGAGTATTTTTATAGGGCTTCATTGAATAGCCGTAGAGGGACATGAATTTTTAATGTTGTAGTTACCTAACTCTACTTAGAGTCTACTAAGTACACAGCCACTGCCTGCACAAGGCTTACCGCTCAAGGCTGACTCCAACTTTAGAGTAGATAAAATAATCCCTGTTAAGCAAGTGTTTATTGTCATCATGTCATCATGTCATGGTGTTAGAGAGAACACATACGAAGTAGCTATATTAGCATATGATCATCAAGATTATCATGTGAATTAACATATGACATTGTTGATATTGAATTGGTACATCATGTAAACTTTATATCACTAGCATCCGCTTCAGAACAAGGCAAATATTTCAGTGAGATGAAGAATTAGGAGGAAGAGATATATTATCAATCCAGGTTTAGCTATATTGTGCATGTACAATACAGATGTTCTAGAACTGTGGTTCGTTGATTAAGAACATTTTGTCTGCCTCTTCCACCCGTTTGTCCAACCCATGGAGATCTTCTCTTGAGGGGAGTGATGTAATGAAGACAAAACACACCGAGGTATTTGAGGCTTAATGCGGATTCGTAAGGTTCGTCGATGGAGCGTTTGGTTTAACGATGCGTGCTTATGCTGATGTAAAAGAGTTTGAAAATTGGTTCTTTCTTCGGCTGCGACTCGCACCAAACCGCGCAATGAAATTTACCAGGGAATATCTTGATGCAGAATAGTGAATAATTCTGTATGATGAATAGTAAAGTAACCTTCATGGATATAAAACCTCGAACAAACCGTGATCAAGTCACAATTCGACCATCGCTACTTTTTCCTATATTTCCATCGAGACGCCTGCCATGATCAGTCTGTAAGACCTCACTTGGACGGAAAGACGAAGAAGCTTCAGGTGAGGCGGGATGATCTTGGGCGTACTCTTGATCGTTCTCATCGTCAGGATAGTCTTCACTTTGAGTGCCCTGACTATGACTCTGATCCGCTGAAATACCTTGCTGGGAGTTTTGATGCTGTGATTGGCGATCCTGTGGAGTTGCCTTTGCAGCAGCCTTGCTACTCTTTTTTCCCTTGCGTCCTTTCGTCTTTGCCTTCTCTAGTAGTCTTTTCCTTTCGGCCTCCTGTCTCCTGATATGCCTATCTTTTTTTTCATACTGCTTAATCAAGGCCACAGGTGGCTCACCAAAGATAGCCTCGTATTCACAAAATTCGCAAATCCAACTATCTTCAGGATTGGGAGGATGATTCATATTCTGATATTCTTGTTGCCGGCGACGCTGGCGAGCAGCAATTTGGTATTCTTTGTTTTCCCGACGTCGAGTTCGCTTTGGAGGTGCTGTTTGAGGCTTATTTTGCTTTTGTGTATGCGCTGATTGTTGTGATGCAGCAAAGCCTTGCTTAGCTTGTGATGCAGGATGCTGCATGTTTGGGCTTGTTTGAGTTCCATGCGTCATCGTCATCATCGTCCTCGCAGCTGGACTTTGATGCATACTTGTATTTGGCCCGGGCCAGGGTAGTGTTGCGGGTACTTGAGAATCGCAAGTAAAAGTGAATTGAGTAGAGGTGGGGGTCGGTTCCTTTGACGCTTGTTGTTGCAGTAAACTGATATTCTCTTGACCTCGAGATGGAGTTAAAGGACTTTCTTTCTCGGCTTTCGCAATCGCATTCGAGATAATACCTGCGCCTTCGTCTTTGGAGAAATTATCAGTAGAGAAGCGCAGCTTGACTTTTATTTGAGGAAAACTTACTAGGCAGTTGTCGTGGTTTAGAATTGCGACCATTACCCCAATTACCTGAAACATCAGATAACGTCCTCAATGGGCTTCTGCCATTACGATTTCTACCATATCTACCTCTTCCAGGACCCGACAAGCCTTGAGATACCGAGCCACCAGCATGGTAGTATCCTGCACCATTTAAATCCTCCTCGTCTGGACCAGATATTCCCATACCAGCCAAATCATTTGAGAGATGAACTCCATTAGTGTTAGAGTCCCCAGGTGTTGGAATCTTGCGTTTCTTTTTGTTATTTGTATTTTCAAATGAGTCATAACCATCCGCAGATGAGGCAGTTGAGCCAGGAGCTTGAGGATTTGAGTGTTTCGAATCTGGTTTTTGAACATAGCGGTAGGAACGACCAGAACTGTCAACCGATTGTCTTGGGTAGAGTCGCGTGGTACGGTATGCCTCCTCATCTTCACTTTCTGGATCTTCTCCATTCCGCCGCGAGATATAGTTTGGTGATTCGACATTATCTACCTGTGGGCGGTCACTTGAATGTAAAGACTCTACTACAGTGCTTGCCGCAACATCGTCTCGTACAGTATATGGGTAATAGAACAGTGGGGGTTGAGTTTTAGGTGCTGGCGGGTATTGGAGTGATGCGGCGAATTTGGGAGAAATACGTTCACGAAGACGTCTTCTGGGTAGAGGTCTGATGGGACGATCTGGATGTGCCGGCGATACAACTTCTGGAGACATGGCTCGTGATGATTCGGAGGGAGGATGGCCTAGCAAGCATTCAAATACAGAGATCAGCCAGTGTAATATACATGAGACAAAGCCCACCATGATTCCAGTTGCCATGAGAGAGTATGTTGTTGTTTGCTGCTGCCAGATTGGTAGAAATAAGTAGCGGGATCAACTTTATGAGAATTTCATACTTGTGTTCATCACCGAGAAAGAGGACATGACATGCCAACTACCTCCAAGACTAAATTTACGCACTTCTGAAGGTTCGCGTACGGTGGCAGGTGTATTTTCGAGGTTAGGGGCAGAATTAATTTTTGGTTGATTCTCCTTAAACTTTCCTTTCCTACAATGAACAACAAACACATCAGCCAGAATCTTGTATACAGAATAGGGAAGTAATGACATGTAATTTGTCATCCCTATTCCCAAACCAAGACCATGAAAACCCAACCATCTTAAGAACGCCAACATAATTCCCCTTTTAACGTTTTGAGGTTAAAATTCGTATGGAGTTGCATACTTTTTGATATATATATCAAAAAGTATGCAACTCCATACGAA
>NGKJ01000122.1:64408-97416 GCA_002162495.1 Myriosclerotinia curreyana | reverse complement strand
TCTACTTTTCCATTCTCCATTCTCCATCATCATCATACCTCATCGTCGACTACTTCCTACTTCACATACCAAGTAACTTCCAGCGAAAAGCCAACGAACGTTATCTCACCCTTCAAAGTACTGCACATTATCTATCTCTTGATCAGTCATGGGTTCATACCTTCTGGCTTGAAAGGCTTGAGATCGAGTTGATGAATAAGCCAGCCTACATGATATCACAAAGCATGAAGCATTTATCAAAAACCCTTGATCTGAGTCAATCATAATGATACTTCCTTTTCGTTACTTTCACGAGGCTCAAGAATCAAGATGCCAAGATGAGATAACACTCAAGAGTGAAAAATGGTACGAGAATACATACTCAATTCTCGTCTTGGCAGAAGTCAAACTCCTCTCTTAGGATGAATAGATGAACGGATGGACGGATGGAGATGATAAGAAGCTGAAGATATTCTCGCGAGAGACTTATTATGTCGGATGCAGATCAATATATCAAGCTTCACGAAAGTCTTGTCGGTAACACAAGATCTTGAAAGATTGCGAATCTGTGATAACTCGAACCATGATTATCCAACCTCGGGATAAACCAATGTCACACGCTATGAAGTTTCATGGCATGTGTGAAGTTTCAAGTTGGCGTGTGTGACTATAAAGTCTTCTTGAGCTTTATTCAAACACATCATTCGCATTAACAACCTACATCAAGGTAAAAGACCATTTATCCCGAACTTCGGAATACTTTGCTATTATTTTGCCTTCTCTTTCTTCCGTCTCAGATGCTTCTCATAATTGTACTTCCTTCGCGTCATCGGAAGGTATTCTGGGTCGGAATAAATTATTCAGAAATCATTACAAATTTCCTCGCCGAAGTTACGGAGAATTCTATCCCGCAGGGCAGTGGACGGCGAAATAATCACAAATATTGGATTCAAAGATAACAATCCTTCTCATACCTTGCTCGATCATTAATTCTTCTGTTCATTGAAACATTCATTGTTCTTGGATCTTCCTCAGATGTGTACCAATTTTGGTAGCATTGGGGATGCGATCGTTGTTGATCACAAGCGGCGAATACTGATAAACCGTAAACGTCAAGAGCCTCATGTAATCTTACCGTTCCTCATCTCTAATTGAAGATAGGTTAGGCATACAACCGTAACGTTGTTGTACTTTGTACTCTAGTGGATGGTAACACATATGTTCACATTATTTCATTGTGCTTAAGACATTGGTAGAGGGGTGGAGGGGTTATATTGTCACGGTCCCCTCTATTGGCAATGAAGTTGCACACACACAAGGTGAAGAGCAAAAAGAAAACTGAAGACTTTACTTCCTATTACTATATCATTTCCTCGTTTTTAACTCTGAATGACGCAGTATTATCTCGATATTAATCGCCCTAAATTCCCATCACTCCCAAAGGTTTTTGCTTTCCTCTAATCACCGACAGTCGGTATCACCACCAACCATATCCCCATTCAAATAATCGAACAACCTAGTAATGGGACATCAATATACATCTCCTCACCTTCATCTCTCAAATCTAATATATATATTTCCAAGACTTGCAAATATTCGTTATGAATAGCGAAAAAAACATGCGGACATTCAGTACATATGGTCACGCCGTCTGATGCCCGTTCTACACATCGTCATCGTATGAAATAATAATTGGGATTTAATTAATCTTGAGGGTGATTACGGAAAAGATACACAAAGTAAAATAAATAGAAAAGTTTCTATTAAGTTTTGAAAACTTGGGGGTAAAAAATAGGGGTTCGGGTTGTAGATGCTTGGATTGGTTTGATGTGTGCTTGTAATGTTGTATAATTGTGTGATTGTGATAGTGGTGCATGCAGTTTTGCCAATCCTAGATGCCTGTTGAAGAGTTTGTGTTTTGATGCTATGCTATAATATGATGACATTGAAGAATATGCTATCCTCATCCCTACCCCTACCCTTTGTTCCCCGCATAGTTATCCATTTCCTTTCCAATGTTTTCTTTCCAACTTCCAATTTTCATAAAGTTCCCATCGTGGATCCCTCAACCTCACTCTCAATCTCAAAAACAAGCATCTCACCCCACCCCCCTCACAAATTCACAATCCCCACGTCAAAAATCCCCTCCTCCCCCCTCAACTCCTCCTCCACCTCCCTACTAACCACCCCATCAATCCCCAAAATCATCAACGCCTCATTTTTAATCTCTCTCCCTTCTCCCGCCGCTCTCCCTACCCTCTCTCCCATATCTCCCTCGCTTTCTCCCCCCTCCCTCCCTTCCCCTCCACCATTTCCATCCCCATCCGTATCCAAAGCCGCCACACTCATAAACCGAACATTAATCCCCGCCCTCCCCAAGATCCCTCCCACCACCCCAATCTTCCCAGGTTCATCGTTATTCCTCAAGATACACAATGTCCCCTCAGGCGAGAAACTCGTGCTGAAACGATCGAGTCTACTGATGAATATCCCCCGATCACTTACATACCCACTAATAACCCTCTCACCCCCAGCACCTCCCGACACCCCCCCATCAACCCTCAACGTAACCAAACTAGCATAAACCAAATTCCTACTCTCGGAAACCCTCGTCTCACAAACCACAATCCCCTTCTCCCTCGCCAACAACCCCGCATTAACAATATTAACATCCCTCCCGCCCCTCTCACTAATACTCCCCATGAGCCCCTTCACCAACGCCGCAAACAACGGTCTCGTATTAACCATCCCGGCCAACTCCCCCTCATACACCACCTCGAACGTCTTCCCCCCCACCCCCTTCCCCCGATAATGTTGCGTATAGAGCCCGCCCATCCTCTCCATCAACCTAACAAACGGTTGTAATTTTTTATATTCCTCCGGCAGGATCAACGGGGCATTGACGGCGGAAGTGGGAAGGCCGCCGGTGAGGATCGAGCGGACTTGCGTGCAGACATCGACCGAGACCGATTCCTGCGCTTCGATGGTCGAGGCGCCTAAGTGCGGCGTCGCGACGACCTTGGCATGTCGAGTAAGTTTCTGCGCTGGTGAATCCGGCGTTGGAGGTTCGGAAGTAAAGACATCTAGACCCGCGCCTGCGATGATTCCGGCATCAAGGGCTTCGAGTAATCCTTGCTCGTTGTAAACCCCTCCTCTCGCTACATTAAGCACCTTTGCAGATCTCTTCATCAACCCCAATTCTTCCTTGCCGATCAAATCCAACGTGCTAGCGATAAGCGGGGTATGAACGGTCAAGAAATCCACAAGTGGTAATAATTCCCCCAAATCCTTGACAAGCAAAACTTCATTCGCCTCGGCGATATCAGGACTAGCATACGGATCGAGTGCTAGAACCTTCATCCCCAATCCCACCGCCATGCGCGCCACTTTCAGCCCCACCTTGCCCAACCCAATAATTCCCAAAACCTTCCCATTCACCTCGGTGCCCACCAGTTTTGCCCTCTCCCACCCCCCATTCCTCAACGAGCGGTCTCCGGCGGGAACATTCCTCGCCACCGCCATCAGCAGCGCAATCGTGTGTTCCGCCGCCGCCCCAATATTCCCACTCGGAGAATTCACCACCACAATCCCATGTTTGGTAGCAGCCTCCACATCGATATTATCCACGCCCACTCCAGCTCTCGCCACGACCTTTAAATTTTTGGCAGCCCCCAAGATTTCCGCCGTGACTTTTGTTTCGGAACGAATGATAAGAGCTGAGTAGCCCTCAATTATGGCGAGGAGATCGTTGTGGGAGAGGTTTTTGGGTTGGTGAATTTCAAAGGTATTTCCTAAGAGAGCAAGACCGTCTACGGATACTTTTTCGGGGATGAGGATTTTGTGTCGGTTTGAAGGGGTGGAGAAAGGGAGTTCTTGGGTGGATTGTGCCGAAGGGGACATTGTGAGGGTTTGTATTGTCTTTTTGAATTGGTTGAAGGAGGATTAGGATTTTTCGAAAACCGTGTAAATCTTTCAGGATAGTTCAGAAGTATTTTGGTTGATCAATCTGCCTTGTAGATTACTTTTTGTTTGTTTAAGATTGATATGAAAGAAAAGTAAAGTAAAGAATAAGAGGAACAGGAACAGAAACAGGAAATGTTAGGCTTTTGAATAGTATGACAATAAAAACCATCGACTCCGATTCGTTATTTGAATTCTGAGATCTGAGACAGAAACCCCCACCCCCGCACTTTACCCCCGCATTAACCTACTGCATAACCTGCGGCATTTCAATAAAGACCCGCCATCCAGGAACCATGTTCATCCAAATTGTCATCACCATGAGTAAGAAGAGAAGGTCACCTGAAACGATGAATATGCACTTATTTATTTCTGTGGTTGATAATGCCTTGATGCATTATGCAACTGTTGATGTGCCCAATTAGGCCGTCATCCCACACAGAATCCTACCAATTAGCTCTTCCTTTTAACTTTTCGTTCTGAATAACCTCAATCCAGTAATTATCAGGATCAAGAACGAATGCCACGTTTTTCATACGACCATCCGTCAATCTCTTCTTCCAATTAACCTTCAAATCCTCAAATCGCTTGCATGCTGCATCTAAATCATCAACTGACACGCCTGTTCCAAAGTTAGCATAACCCATACATGAAAATAATTTTATAACTTACAGATGTGACCAAAACCTTGTGGCTCATCATTACCGTTGTGATACTTAAAGTTCTCTTCCTTTTCTGTACCATAATTCCAGGTCAATTCCAATAAACCTTCACGGTCCGCCGTTGGATTTACTCCATTTGCAGATGGTGTAGGAACACCCTTATCTCCAGGATAACCAAGGAAATAAAGATTGAAATTCGCACTTGGATTTTCACTTGTTCGCATAAGTGTCATTCCCATTACTTCTTGATAAAACTTCAAGGACTTTTCGTGATCCTTGATGCGAATCATAGTGTGGTTCTACGACTAAATCAGCTATCAATATGATAATTGTGTATAGGAGAGAATATTACCATTCGGTATGTCTCGACATCTGTCGTTTTGATATCCTCTGTTTTTTCAACAGGATTTTGACCAATGATTTCAACCCAATAGTTATCTGGATCCAATGCGAAAGCGATATGTCTCATACGTCCATCGGATAATTTCTTTTGAAATTTATACCCAGCATCCTCAATTCGTTGACAAGCAGCTTGGAGATTGTCGACAGATATGCAAGTATGCCCGAAACCTTTGTGAGGTTCAGTATTTCCATTTGAAACTTTATACCCCATATCATGCTCAGTCCCATAGTTATGTGTCAATTCGATTAATCCTTCTCGATCACTGAAGTGATTTCCGTGCGATGTAGCTTTTGGAGAATCATAACCCATGAAATAAAGGTCGAATTTAGCTTCAGGTTGTTCAATCTTTCGAATCATCTTCATGCCTAAGTATTCATAGAATTTGACTGCATGAATTGTTAGCTATAGAAGGCAATGGACTTGCATATATGCGAATTACAAACTTACCAGATTCCTTAGGATCTTTAACTCGAATCCTATCAATCAATTAGCATTCTGCGATGAAGGAAAAGCATATAATGCATTCAAATTCATACATCGAGTGATTGAACTTGTAGGTTTTAGTATCGGTAGACATTGTTACATATGATCTGCTACCTGTAAAGATTTTTTGAGTTAGCAAGCTGCATAAGGTGGGATTGATTGAAGATATACATCTATTGGAACGTACCTGAATCTACAATACTCTGCCGTAAGAAGTTCGGTTTGATAATCCTATTTAAATTGCGGAACGAGTACATGAGAGTTTATACGAAAGTAATTGAGGATGAGGATGAGGAGAGGGGCATTGATGAGCTTCTCTCTTTAGCTAAAGTCTATGACGTGGGGGGTGGGGGGTAAATAGCAAATTATTATATAGAAAGCTCACCGGGTGCTGCTATTACCTAGGTAGTTATAACTTGACATAAATAAATAAATAAATAAATAAAAAATAAAAAACATGTTTAGATATTTTCTACAAGTTCATTATGAATTACTTTGATCAGAATTAGATAGATTTTTCTAAAGATTATTCAAAGTCATGAATACAATTTATATGAAGCTTGTCTGTGTAGATAGGTAGTAATTTCAAATATTGGACATTGGTTAGGCGAGAGGAGGCCGAGAACTTCCCTCCCACCGAAAACCTACCACTAACACCAACCCCAACCTCTTAAGTTATCAAATTCACAATTGAAAATTCGTACTATTGTATGTATATTTCTTCTAGAGTAAGTTGTTCTTACCACTCTACGAGTCTCTGATAGATAACCTTAACTTGGTTGTGAATGCGGCGACAACTCTGTTACTGTTACCTCATTCATTACCTTGTTACCTTGACTAACATCTTATCTCAAAGAACATAAACCAAATCCAAGAATCAACAATGGCATCCAATCGTCCACATAATCAAACTATGCTCCTAAGCAAAAGAATATCCACCTTCTTACAGCACAATATATCACCACATCTTCACACATTAATGCTCCTGACACCAACCGGTAAACTCCTCAGTACATCTTCAACCTCTCCAGCATCGGTGCTACGTCACCAAGGCACACTTGCCTTATCACTCTGGACGCTCTACTCCCCCTTTCCTTCGCAAACCGTCTCAGATGCACTCCCGTCCAATGCCGCATCCTCAAATGGTCAAGATACCAAATCCCGAGAAACAAAAAGTATATTAATACAAATGGAATTCGGTATAATGGTAATAAGGAGATTAGCATGTGGATTATTATTTGTGGCGATAGGTCCAGCCCCGGGAGTATCAGGAACCACAACACCGCAGATTCAAAGAGAGGGTTTAATATCGATATCGCAACCCGGATCACCCGATGGGGGACATGAGAGGGAAATTTTAAGGAGCGGGGAGGGAAGTGAGACGGCGAGTTTAAGGAGTGTGAGAGGAGGTGGAGTGGGGATTATGGGGATGAGGAGACAGGCTGAGGAATTGGGAAGGTGGTTGGAGGGGGCATTGGATGGATTGGTTCTGAGTACTGCGGAGCGATAATACGAAGCTTTTGATGGATATGGGAAGGGAAATGATGGAACCGTTCGAATGGTGTCGACCTCATGGTGATGATCGCACTTCAAACCAGCCATGAAAAAGGGATGAAAGAAAAATACGCGGAAACAAAAAAAATTGTGTATCGCACAGCAGCAACTGGACTGGATATAATGGGAAAAAACGGACAATGTGGATAAAATGGGAATGGGGGCATCAGCATTTGGATTGTATGGAATGTTAATAAAAGCGAATGGTGTAAGGGGCTTGGAGTTGAGATACCACAGCAGCCATTGAGCTTCAATTTTGGTATACTGAGTCTTTCAACATATACAGATTGTCAAGCGCATAATCAATTTTGTATCATACTGAGTGGGTGGGTATTGCTATCGCGATATTTTTCGTGAAAGATATTACTCTTGAAATATTTCTATCCTGACCAATTATTTATCCATCTTTTTTCCTTATGAACATTCAGTATGGTCAGATCAAATGTATCATCTTTGTTATACCTGCTTCCGGTTCTCCCCATGGGTTTCACCTGCGCTTCCAAATTCCCCCTTTGTTTTCGCATGCCACAAGTGTCGGCACTGTTAACCCTATTCCTTGAGATACAAAGGAAACATCTCCCTATACTTTTTTGAAAGAGCGGAAATCATACTTCTAGTCGAGAGATTTCAATGGTAAATATGTGGGAAATTGAATTGATTGAGGATATTGAATCAGTCGCTCGCTACCCTACCTTGACAGGACGAAAAGAATCAATGAGTTAATGAATCCATCGATCTTGTTTTTCAATCAATGCAAAAAGCAGTAGCGAGAGTTATCGCATTATTTTTCTTTTCTTTGTATATTTTCAAATCACCTGTATTACCTACCTATTACTGCAAGCAAGCCTAACATATCAATCCGAAAATGACACCAACCCCTATCCCCCCCATCAAAAAACCACCTCTCCCTCCTTCTTCTTCCTTCTCCTCAAAACCTCCTTCCAACCCTCCCCAAACCTCAACCTCAACCTCCACCCCTCACCCTCCTCCAAAACCAAAACTAACACCCCTCCCCCCCCTAACCCAAGGCCTCCTCCTCTCTTCCTCCACCGACCCCCTCGCCCCGCTCGAACTACGTCTCGCTTCCCTCCCTTCATTCCCCTGCACCGCCATCGTCTCCCCCATCTCGCAATCCTCCTCGCTGTATCCGCTTGTTCGGCCGCAAATGACGGGTACGAGGATTTTCGGTTCGTCGCTTTCGGGATATGCGGGGGGAGGGGGGTATGGAGGAGGACGGGTTTCACTACCAGGTCTTATCGATCATTTGGCTGGTGAAGAATTGGTCAAATGGAGAGAGAGGAATTGGCCTGAGGGATTGAATGCGGGGGGTTGTGGTGTTAGTCCTAGTTTTTTGTTAGGAGGTTCGGGTTCGGGTTCGGGTTCGGCCTCGAATTTACATCCGCCCAGAAATCATGGGAAAGACAAAGCGGAAGTAAATTCAGCGGGAAATAAAAGGGAACATGAACATGAAAGAGATGGACAAGGAAGAGATATGCAAGCAAGAGAAAACGAAGAACAAAGACCCAAATACATAATCCACACCCACGCTCCCAATTTCTCGGATAAATCATATAGTACGCCGTTGGTAAAACAGTTGTTGGTTAATTGTTATCGGGGGGCGTTGGTGGAGGGGATGCGGATTGCGGAGAGGGAGGGGGTGAGGGGGGAGGAGGAAGCTGAAGCTGAAGTTAAAACAGAAACGGGGATGGAAATGGAGATGGGGATGGAGATGGGGATGGAGATGGATAAGGTGGATACGCTGTGTGGAGTAAATGGGGGCGATGATACGATCATGACGAATTACACTTACAATTACAATAACAATAACAATAACAATAACAATAACAATAACGAGATAACCGAGGTTGGTGATGTGAGCAGTGTGGGAAATGGGAATGGGAATAAGAACGGTGTTACTAGTACTAGTACTAGTAGTCTGGGAGGTAGTTTTAGTCTGGCTAGTCCTCCCTCTTCCATCCCACACCCCTCACCAACCCCTCAAACCCCAAAACCAACCCCAAAACCAACCCCAAAGCCTCCCAAACAAAAACAACAAATCCAACCCATCACCCTCGCCATCCCTGCCCTCTCCACAGGTACCAAATCCTTCCCCCCTCGACTGGCAGCGCGCATTGCGGTCGGCACGGTGAGGGATTTTTTAAGACATCCGGTCTTTGGGGGGGAGAGGAGGAGGAGGCTGCGGAAGGTAGTTTTTTGCGTTTGGCCGGTCGATAGTCCAAATCGGAAAGCCTTGCAGATTGCTTTTGGATCCATGTTTCCACCGCCGACCCCGCAGAGTGCCCCGTTGAGTCCGGTTTCGCGTCGGTTGGCTACGCCGCCGTTTTCGCCTTCGCCGCGGGCTAAGAAGGGGAATCCTTTTGATTTTGGGGTGGCCGGGCAGGGGTTGAAGATTGAGGGGTTTGTGGGGGTGGGGGTGGTGCCGGAGATTGTGGTGACGCCTCCTTTGGATGGAGGTGGAGAGGGGATTTTGCTGGGTTTTGGGGACGCGGGGCTGGGAACGGAAACGCGAACGGAGGTGGGGGAAATAAATGATGGGTTGGCCAAGGAGGGGGTGGGAAATGGGAATATTGGGGTAGGGAAGGGTAGAAGGGCAGTGGAGAAGATGGGGGGAGAGAGGAAAGAAACTTATAAGCAGAAGAAACGAAAACAGGGTTTGAGGTTGGCGGCTGCTAATCGGGCGAGGAACGAGAGGAAGAAGAGGAAGGAGAGGGAAAGGTTTATGGAGGGGGGTGGGGGTGATAGATTACAGGTTGGGGAGACGGACACGAGGACGCCGGAACGTATGCCGGGGGTTGAGGAGAGTGGGTGATGGCACTGATGGGATGTTGAATCCGGGGTTCTAGCAACTTATCCAAATACACTTGGTGCTAAGATCCAACCACAGGATGACGCTTTTGATCTTCAAGCCTTTGACCAATAGGGGACGGGCGTACTGATTCATAAAACAATGTGAATACTGGATATAGTACAGTAGTATTCTTAGAACATCTTTATTGCAATCCTGAAAGCTTGATGGAATCATTAGTTACACTTGGAAATCCAACAATGAGATCATCAACTTATACAGAACTCCGATAGACCAAAAGCTGGGCTAATTATAAAAACCTGGAAAATTTTTTTTAAATCCGTTTACTCAATGTTTACTTTAAACATGCAAATTGAGTTTAGGGTAGAACATAATCATTATTGTAAACAGGAAAGAAAATGGAAATCCTCAACATCCAAGCTTCAATCATTAACAAGTCTTGGTGTATCTAAATTGTATCTGAACTTCCGAAGAAACTAGTTCTAGATGCAGTAGGTAGTTCCAATGACAAAAATAAGTACGCGAGGAATACATGGTGAAGAGAATGCTAACTAGAGCACGATATTTTGGTTCTTGCTTGGCAGTGATTTTATTCACGCCGCGAATCTTGATCAATGATACTCGTATCTAAGTCGTCTGCAGTGAACTATATATACCCTTCCTCGACCTTCACACCTTTTCCACGGCGGGGGTGGGGTCCTGAGACACGCACTTTATCATTAGTGTCGTGTATTTTTCTCATATCGCTTGGATATTGAAAGTCTGTTTCTTCCTAATAATGTCCTTTATTCATTCATAATCTCCCTTCAACCAACTTTTCCCCTCACCATTTTCGCCCAAGAAGTAGCAGGTGGTTTGATCGTCCTCTCCTTCTCTTGGTCCCCTGCCTTCATCCTCCCGCTATCTAACCGTTGTCCTCTCATCATTAACTGCGAAGTCAATTCTTTCCTAGAATTGATAATCGGACTATCTGGTGGACTCATCGTTTCACTAGGACTTTCCACCGGCGTGATACTTCCATCCGTTTTTGCACTCCGAGAGAATACTGAATGCGTACTACTAACCAACGTACTATTGCCACTTCCGGGACTATTGGATGTGGATTTAGTAAGTGTGTGAATTGGTGTTGGTGAGCGAGTTGGTATTGGAATACCAGATGGACGGCGCTGGAGTGTAGTGTCTTTTAAATTGGTAAAACTTGGGTTCCGTAGTGGCATGTTTGGGAAATATGCTTCCGGTGTTTTTGGTCCACAGTTTTGCTTTATATCCTGAAGTGACGGGTTGTTGTTCGAATGAACAGCCAGATTATTAATATTCAGGTTACCGTTGACATGAGCACTTCCGTGGGTAAGATTCCGGCCTCTGCCTTTGTTATGAGATGGGCGTCGTTTATGGCTGTTATTTGATTCTAAGGCTTTGATACGTTCTTCTGCACGGGTTAAGGCTTCAGCTTGTGCCTTTAGTTGTTTTTCATATCGCTCTTTAAGAACATCGTTTTGCTTCTTTGCATGATTACGTTCATGCTCGATTCGTAATTCGTAAGTTTGATCTTTGTTTTGGAGAGACGCGAGACGTTCTCTCAGAGAACGATTCTCTGTCTCGAGTTCGGAGATTTTGAGTCTGGATGAGTGACTACATTCGGAAATAGTTCTCATCTTCGAATCTGGTCATATTATTAGGAAGGTTCTCAATTGAAGAATAGATGAGGGAAAGATCTCACTTATTGATCGGGACATGACGTCATTCTTTTTATGGCAACAAGATAGATGATAGATCTGATCCAAACCCCCTAGTTCACATAACCTTTCGTTAACCTCCTTGACTGTAGGTCGTTGTTCGGAATCATATAATAGCATTTTCTCCACAAGGCCTAGTATATTCTTAGCATCAAAATTAGGCTCTTCCTCATCGGCCAATGCCGCCCTGATTGCCTTATTCCGTAACTTGTTTAGATGATCTGAGAGCATCTTGTATTTCTTTGGCCATTCCTTCTCCTTCATTACTTCGTCAAATGTCGCTAATTCAATTGAATCTCCATATAATACTGTTGCGATATTGAGGAATATACAACCAAGAGAAAAGACATCCGCCCTTGACATATGATGATCTTCCCCGTCGTAGACCTCTGGAGCTATCCAGGACGCGGTACCATACCTACCGCAGGTTATGCTATTTTCCGACTCTTTGACATCTCTCGCGATACCGAAATCAGCGAGGTATACCCGGCCCGGACTTAATAAAATATTCTTAGGTTTTAAATCCCGATGCCGAATCCCTTTCTCATGTACAAACACCAAAGCCTCCGTAATGCATCCCATGAGCTGTTGTAAAAATCCTAAAGCTGTTTCCGTTCTCTTTATATGCGCTAGGTGTTCCGAAGGTAGGATTGGTCGCCTCAACATGCACAGATCGTCAATTTTCCCAATATCCTTAAGCCCAAGAGCATAGAGTCTTTTCATAGCATCATCTCTATCAGCGCACGTGTCCGAACGAATTCCATCTATATCATCGAGAAATGTACTCAAATCGCATGTTGCCGCCGGGTAAAGGAGGAGGTATAAATGTTTGCGCTTCAACGTATATGTACCAACCAGCTTCAAAATATGTTTATGCGCCAATTCCTCCATGGCATTAGCTTCCTCTCGGAGCTTTTCGACAGTCATCCCACCTCGAGGTACCACGCTGAGATTCATCAATCAGCAGCCATACGGAGTCATAGAACCGGGGTATTGGAGGCAATGCTCACTGTTTGCGGGCCATTGTGACAGCACCATATGTAACGCGCTGCACAAGTCCATAGCTTCCAGATCCCAATTCTTTCTCTGATGATAGATGTAACTTTTTATGTTCCATCCAATTCTGAGGGTGTTTACCAGAACCAGACCACCCTCCTTTAGAACGCTCCCATTCTTCAATCTGTTTCTCTTCGCGAATCTCACTTGCTGGTTGACCTGCCACAATCGTCCACCCATCATCAACGCCTGCCATCTTAGACTAGTCCGTAGTTGTCGCCAATTTAGATGTAATTGTTCCTCTCGCTTCAACTATTCGAAGGTTCAGTTCCAATTGCTTTTCGAGCAATTATTAATGAAGGATTTTTCCTGCGAAACCAATCTTACTGTACAGCCTCATTCCAGCTAGAAAAGATGGTGAGGCGAAGCTTTTGTGGCGCTTGCACCCCGCATATGCAATGTAACATCATAGTGAATCTCATGGATATGTCATGCACGAGAAAAACATTGAGAACTTCTCCCGATGCTGATAATGTTGCTGTCAATCGGAGGACGTGAGTGCGAATGCATCATAGTGGAGAGTCCGGAGTAGTACTCTGTTGGCTAGACGGCGACGAATGAAGGAGTACCAAATTCCCTCCTCTTCCCATTCACAGTCATCCTCTAAAGTAAATGTGGATAATAAATTTGTCTCTCCTGACTCATCTTTACAATTCTCCATATTTAGTTGTTCAATATGTGTGCTCTCCTTAAAGTATGGAATGAGGGGAAATCGTACACGGAGCTCTTCGAGAATGAAAATCAATATTATCTAGCCAAGTTATCTAGCCAAGTAGCTATTGATATGTTTTCTAATTCGATGCAGCAACTGAGTTTCATCCCTAATATTCTGTATCACGTAACTACTAGGACGAGCTGTAGTATACCAATAGTTACGCTCAATCATCCATTATAGATCAAATTTAAAGAAGTTACGTAGTATTATATTCATTTAAGGATTCCATGTCTTCATCCGTTTTTTTTTTGATGCAATTTAGTCATTGTCATAGCAAGCAAACGGCATTCTAGAATCGATGTCAGCTATCTCAATTCAGCAGCCATAAGGACGCAGCTTTTTCTACATGTCATTTTCAAACAATGGCCTCATAACACAAATTCGCCTCCTATGGATTTGAACTGAAAAGAATCGAGCAAGCCACGATCCTTGGTGGGAACAGTTCTTGGGGAGGTGCTTTAATCTGGCAGATGTGCACAGTAAAAGGGAGCATTTTGTGTGTCACGTATTCCTTGGTCCACAAAGTCATATAGACCAAGCTACAAAACGTTTTGACTACCAAGACAATATTGAGGCCGCTCTTGCATCTGGTGTTTTTAGAACTATCCAAGAAGCTGAAATAGGGCTGTTCATGCAAAATAGGGGTGGGTGTGCTGCCCAGTAGTTTAACAATACTGAGAGTACAACCTAGGGAGACCATTCAAAAAGTGGATTATGACCTACTCTGAATATCACAGTCGTTCTTTCAAAACATCCACATCATCACCATCCTCGAGGTTATCATAATTATCAACGTCCTCGTCTAAATCCTCGCAAAAGCTCATGGCATTGAGGACAGCATACTGCGATCATAGACGCTCGCGGAATAGAAATGAGCTTGCTGGGAACTACTCAATACCGGACAAATAAGACAGATCGTTCCATAGTTGAGGCATGATGAGTGTGTTTGCAGAGCCGTCTACAGTCGTTCATCGAGATGGATTGCGCCGATTTTTAGTACCACATTCATCAGCAGTAGTGCAGCCATTATGCTCAATAAATGGAGCCAATATTCCCCAAGTATTAGTCGTTTATTAACACACCCAATCCAACTCTAGAATCTCTCAAACGCATCCAGTGAACTCTTACACTCCGTCAACTTATCGCCAGCGCCATCACTGGAGATCAGATTCCGAGATAGCCCGTGTCGTGGAAATAAATTTCTGTGACGAGGATAGCACATCGACTTCATCTAATTATGGACATCATCATGATGTTCAAGAAACACTATCTCATATCAAAGAAACACTTATGCATCCAATTGCACCAAGTTTACCTGCTAGCTCAGTAACTTGATCTTGATCTTCGGACTCTTGAAATTCCTATGCTTCGAGCACAAACAGCGTTTTTCGATTTCAGACGAAAAATCTCGAATGTCCTTATGACCAAGGAACGATTATTCCTTGATCACTTGGAACATCGCCCGTTACTATTGTGATGACCAGATTTTTACTAATCAATATACTATATGGATCCGAAGGTTTTGTACGAGATTGACTAACTAAAGGGGTGGAATCTGTCACAGTGTTGTTGGACTATCTCAGACGATAACTTTTAAAGCTATTCGAACAATGAGTGCTTATTGGAGATTCAATCTATTCGAAAGATTCACTGCGGTCAAAGACTCATCATAACTACCTGTAACATTCACAATTTTTCAAACAGTTAAATGGCTAGTTTTCATCTGAAAGGACCTAATTTGTGGAATTTGCGTTGATAAGAATACCAATTTAAAGATGTACAGGTGTTAAACCACTTTTCCCCTCCCCCATCTGCAATCAGGCAATCTAGTACCCTCTTCCCCCCCAATATATATATAATACTATAGACGGATAATTTTTCCTAACCAACGCTATCATTAGTCCCAAGTAATACGCCAAAACTCCGATTCCAACATCAACCCCCCCAAAAATATCCAGCAGTAACGCAAACCATCACCTCACAACTCCTCCTCAGAATCCAATGCTTGACTACCACCACTACTCGGTGCCCCTCCTCCTTCCTGTCCCTTGTACCCACCAGTATCCTTTCCTTTCCCTTTCCCCTTCCTCTTCCCCTTCCCCTTCTCCTTTCCCTGATTCTTCTTATTCTTTCCCTTTCCCTTTTCCTTCTTGGCCTTTTCCCGTTGCTGTTCTTCCCGTAGTTGACGTGCAAGCTCAAGCTGCTCATTGAGTGTATGTTGGCTTGAACCAAAGCCAGAAGTTCCAACAGCAGGTTTCAAGGTCTCCGGCGGCTGTGGCTGTTTCGCTGGTGAAGTACCAAACCCCTCCCAGTGTGCACCAAAAGTTAGTAGATTAGGGTTCGAAAATTCTTGTTCAGGCTGCGTAGTAGTAGTACCAGTATGATGTTGGATCCGTTGGTCTGCTGCAGTTATCGCTAAGGGCGGTGGAGCTGGCGGTGGGACCCATCGTAGACCAGACCTATCCGCAAAGTTTTCAGCAGTCTGAAAATTTGACCATTGAGATGGACGGTCAGTGGGTGCAGAACGACCTCTAAACAGTCGAACGTCGGTTCCTGGGTTAAGCAGATGCATGAATTCTGACATTACGATTCCAGGTTCGAGTGTACGTAATGGAGGTTTTGGTATGTCTTGACCTGGCAAATAGCTCATACCCACCCAGTGACTTGTACGATCTTGCCGACCTTCTTGAATTGAAAATCGCTGATCAATAACTGCCGCAACATACAATATGTCATCATTTGAAGGATCGTAATTTTCCGGTTGGGACCAGACAGAACCCAGGAAAACATAGTTGCTATGCAGCGTCCCGTATACAACACCAAGTGTAAGTTTCCCCAGACTTGGGTGCCCTGATACTACCCTAGCAACTTCTTCATCATTCCAAGCATTGTAGTGATTGGGAAAAACATCTTCGAACGCTTGAAATACTCCTTCTTTGGTGAGATTCCCAGGGTTGCGTTGACCTGCCAGGGAGTCCCATATTGCCTGTGGGGCGCAGGTATGCTTCCAGTTGTAGTAACCGACACTTAGGGCTTCGTTAAAATGGGGTTTATCGACATGGAAGGTCCAATCTGTTCTGTCAAACAGCGCTCTGATAGAATTTCTGCCATAATTTTCGTTCCTTGGAAGATTGACAGCTGGTACAGGACCAGCTGGTGGATCTGATGGTTCGTCAATCGGTGGTGGCGGTGGCGGCGGTGGCGGCGGCGGCTCGTCAATCGGTGACGATGGTAGTTCTTCAACACTTGGTTCATCATCATTTGATTCATCATCACTTGGTTCTTCATCACTTGGTTCTTCGCAACTAAAA
Source organism: Myriosclerotinia curreyana (assembly GCA_002162495.1). NCBI lineage: Eukaryota > Fungi > Ascomycota > Leotiomycetes > Helotiales > Sclerotiniaceae > Myriosclerotinia > Myriosclerotinia curreyana. Next base: position 80,730 of record NGKJ01000122.1, on the reverse strand, counting down.
TTGTACCAACTAAAGTACTGGCCTTCAATTGGTACTTCTGTAACTGGCCTTCTGTGCATAGCACTCCATGGGCCTGTCTCGTTTTGAAAGACGTAAAGCAGGGGACTCTGTCCTCCACCTCCAAAAATTTCCATATAATAATGTGTACGAAAGCCATCATCATCTGTGTGGTACGTGATCATCGCTAGTCTATAATGTGGTCTGTTATCTGGACTTCCCAATAAACCTGCCAGAAAGCCTTGAAAGTGCTCTGGCAGATATTCATTATAAATCAGAGGATTGTGGTGTGGATACAGCCTGGCCATTCTTTCCGCTAAATAATTGTATGCCTGGATTTCATTCATGTTTTCGAATAGGATGCCGGGATACTGCCAGTGTAAGGATCTTGCTACTGCCATAACCGAAGTCATAGATCTCCGGCCAGATTCCAGCCAGTGGAAGTTCGTCCACTGGCTGTACCACCCCCTCATGTCGAATATTACGGGTGCAGGATTCTCCGCATCCTGGTCATGTATAGACCCATTTTGAGAACTCTCCTCCGAAGATACGGACGATGGACGATTTTCTGGCTTCAAACTCATACCTTGCCAAACGTTATTGGATAGGTACAGTACAACAATTCTTCTCGGTGGAGGCACTTTAAAGGTATCCGGATGGTCGATCTCGCGAGAAAAATATCTCAAGCTGCCATCTCGTCGTGGAAATGGTGAGACTGTCTTTAAGACAAACGAAGGATCAATCCTATACAAAGCTTCAGCCACCTGACGTTCATTAATCGGGTCGATCCGAAAATCAATAGGCCTGCTAGGCCCGCCAAGCACATCCACTAAAAGACGCCTCAATTCAACGTCTGGAAGATTGACTGCATCATGGTCTGGCAATTGCGCTTGAATGGATTGTGAAATAGCATCCAAGGCACTCAACACAGAAGTAGTCCCAGGATGTCGGGTCCGACACAAGTCCCATCTCTCCATATCGAAGTCCATATATCTTGTAAACCTTGCAGGGAATAGATCTGTATTACCGGGGCGAGGATTGGGCGGAGGAGACGGGGATAAAGATGGTGGACGTGACGGAGATCTGGGCCTCTCTGGTTTTTCAACACCGGGTACTATTCCTATATTGTCTATACAGACTTGACGGACGTGCATAATAGTTTCGAAATGTAGCGTTTCAATATAGTCCCAAAAGTCTCTCATCAACAACATTCTGTTAAGCGTGCGCGCTTCCAGATTCTCCGGACTGTCCGTATTATCATCAACCCAATCATCTGCCGATCCAAGCCAGCGAGGCACAGTGGCTCTCACCAGCTTCTGTAGAGAATCCAACCTTTTTATTAACTTGTCCAACATTCTATGCACTGTGATTTCTCCCGGTTCCCGTTCTATAAACGGTACACCATTGATTCCCGGAATGGCTGGGAACTCCTCTACTTTTATGCCCCTCCTCCGTATTTCTCTCTCCAGATCCAACAGATTCCTCGTGTACAATGCTACGAGCGGAACTGGTATTCCTGCAATATTAGATGCTTCTGCTGGAGCTTCCCCCGCTTTTGATTCTCTCAGTTGGACGTGAAGTTCCCCGATTTGCGCATGAAGATTAGTTACTTGTGTATTTCTCCGGGCCACCCGATCTCTTAATCTGCCCAAGTCTGTTTCATACTGAGCATTTTCATGCGAAAGCTCTTGATTTTGGACCCGCAGATCCTCTTTTTGGTCTAGCAAGTCATCCCTTTCATTCACCAAACGATTCAAGATCTCAAGTCGATCTCTCGTGCGATTGACGAATTCAAGCCGCTGGAGTTCGGCCGCCAAGCGTCTTATCTCCTTTTTTGCACCAGAAACAAACCCCAAGTATTTGTCTAGAGGCAAGAACCTGTCATCAGCCCAGTTCATAGAGCCCATTGCATGATCAATTTGGGCCTTGTATGTAGATATTTGCTGGTTTTTATCCGCGATATCTCGTTGCAACTTCTCCTTTTCCTCGTTACAATGACGCTGAACGGCCTCGATATCATGTTCGGTCTCTGCAAGGTATTCAAGTCTCTTTAGCTCTGCAGATAGTTCTTCAATCTGAATTGTTGCATCCGTATACAACTTCCCTAATCGCTCCGATTCCCCATACAGTGCTTCTTTCTTGATGTTTTCCTTCTCTTCATCAAATCTAGCTTTATCTTCCTTCAATTTCTCGATTATCATCTCGGAATGGGCGACTGTGTCTTCTGCTCTGACTAATTCCTCTCGCAGTCTTCGCAAAGTCTGTTGTCCTCTTGCATCCAAACCAAGAGATGTTACAGCATTATCATCTCGATAGTCCCTTAACCGCTTGATTTGTATTTCGCGTTCCAGAATCTCCTCGTGAGCTCGTTTTCTAAGTTCGATATTTTCCCTCTCCTTCTCTCGCCACAGCATTGTTGCCCTGCCATCATTAACAGCCTTAAGATCCTCTTCCAAATTTTTGACTTTATCGTTGAGTATCGCGATTTGCGCGCCACTTTCTACGACTGAAGCGTTGAGTGTACGGATTTGTGAGCGGTGCTGGTCTTTTGTATGAGCAGCTGCTTCGAGTAATCTTTCCACTGTTCTCGCTGAACCGCCTGCTAAGGTCACGGCACTCGAAGCTTGACGTAAAGCTGTGTATTTTGCTAACAGATCTTTATGTACCCCCCGTCTTTGATCTCTTTGATTCTCCAATTTGCGGATTCTCCGCAGGAGTTCGTCTTGATCCTTGAAATCTTGATGTGAATTTATGCATTCGTCTCTGAATATCTGTAGCGCCAGACCTTCCTCTGTGACAGTGTTTAGTCGCTGTTCAAGGACAGCTATTTGTTGTGTAAGATCAGCTTCTCGCAGCGTAAGATCGATTACTCGCTGTCTGAAGTTCCAGGAGGTTTTGATATAAACCCAGAGAGACCAGCAGCCTTCTATAATCATAGTTGCAGGCGTCAAAATTCGAATAATTATCTTCGCAAGGTGGAAACAAGCATTATTGGCTACCCCTGTTCGCCACGACCAGTAAAGCGCCATTTCTTCCTCATCTTGTTCGCTTTCAAGTTGATCCCAATCAAGTCCAGCAGCAGCTAACCTGTCCTCGCGAGCAATCATAATTGATGCGGCACGTAATGGTATCCACTCTAGCATATAGCATACATAGAAAGCCGGGACGCCGAATTGCAACCCGTACCACAAGAGTAACGGAAAGAAGTTGATGTATTTGATAGCGAACAAGCAAGCGTTTAATGAAATTTTTGCTACGGAGTTGAGGGAAAAGACAATTCGGTCGATGTATAAAAGAAGGCCTGCGTATAGAAGATTGCTTGCGAGCGCATTAGTGGCAAGAATCATTGGGTACCAAGTCCATTCAGGGCATGCTTCGCCAAGCTAATATTATTGTAAGTACAGAAAGAAGAATGGAGTATGGATATAATGGCTTACCATTAGGTGGTACGAATATGCCCAAACTAAGTTGATTGGCTATAGATCTTTATTAGACGATGAGGTTTAGGAAGGATTTGTGAACTAACAATCTCCAATGCTAATGCCCATTGCACTATATACCAATCTGGCAAAAACGTTTTAGCCAGTCGAACGATGGTCCCGTAAATTGTGTCCTTCAAATTTTAGTATCAACAAGTATTCAAGAATTGTGGCTACTCACCGTAGTGTCCCAGATAGTTCTCGACCAACCTCTATCGTTTCCTTTACAAGACATATAAAACCACCATTGATCATTGTGCATGTCCCAAAAATTATGACTATGTCCCCAACCCTCTACTTCCTTCAATATCTTATTACATCTCTGTATATTATCAAATGGGCGAATATTTGCCAACCAGTAGGCCGTATAGTAATATATGATACCGCCTACCCACCTCAACAGAATATTGAGTGGTACGCTGAACCATGTCCAATTTAACACAAAGGCCACGGCAGCAAGCGTCAACAGGAAATTTTGTTGCCACCACTGAAACCCTCGTGTAATTTTGCCTGACCAAGAATTCCGCCATTTGGCTCGAGGTACCTCTTGACCATACCCGGCTCGAGGAGGTGCATCCGTCATCTTGTTCCCAGGTTCAAAAGGATCTACGAATTAAAGTTGTTGGATCAATCGTCCTAGTAGGCAGGCATGCAAAGAAGAGGATTGATACGTATAGAACGAACAGGGCTCTCCGGAACTTCGATACTGGTGAAATGAAAAGGAGAAACAATACTTCTCGCGAATTGGAATTTGACGCATTTAGTATAGCAACAAGATCAATTTCCAGTTAAAGCGGAACCCATAAGACAAAGGGCGGCAACTGCCATCATAACAATCACAAAGGTTGTCCACGAGTCTTCTCAAATGACTGTTCAACACACAAAGAGAGCGAAAGTCAGTCGCTTATTCCTCAAATGCGGTAAAATAAAAATAAGTTTAAGAACTTATAGACTCGGAAACATGGGACATGGGCATGATATACACAATGGCTCATGATGAGATAAATTTCGAAATCTAGGATGCATCATCACTCTCGTCGTCAGACAAATCGAACTCTCTAGCCCTCCCTACTTCTGCCTCTTCGTCGTTCTTGATCTTTCCAAACCCTTGATTGAATACAGCTTCTCGTGAGGGATGAGGCTCATGACATTTAGGAGAATGCAGTCTTGGAAAATACCTTCTATATGAGAAATATGCGAGAGAAATGCCAAGAATGGATCCACATGTCACATCATATACATCGTGACTATGGTATTGTTAGTGATTGACACATGAACTCGATGATTGCCAGCTTACCGATAATCTTCACATCGACTAATCGCAATCATGGCAGCACCAAGCAAGGGAGCAAGAGCTAATAGTACTCTCCCAAGATCAGTCCTAGGTCTGAAGACATGTGTCTGTCCAGCAAAGAAAAATGCAAGATATCCAAGTCCAGCAAATGCAAAAGAAGAATGACCCGAAGGAAAACTTCTCCACCCATCATGCAACGTATGGTGATCCTGTTCCATGCATACATTAATAGTGACCAATTTATTTTCTGGTGTTTCGGGTGTAGGCTTGCAGCGGGAGATAAGATCGGGTCGAGGCCTCCCAACAGCATTTTTGATAACATCGGTGATGAATGATGTAAGAACCAGTCCTATGAAAAATCCTAGCATAGTGACATGACACTTGTGTAAATTGGCCCTCGAGATTCCCAGCCAGAGGGCTAAAGTTACACATGGGACAACTCCTGCATATATCAAATTCCACCTAACGGATACTCTTTCTACCAAGGCATGTGGGTATTGAATGTTGATGTTGTTGATAAAGAACATGCGGTGGAATGGTTCTTGTAGAAATTCGATCTGAACCAAAGGTGGTTGATTAGGATTTTTAAATATATAAAAGATTAGGGAAATTACCAAGATGTACGCCGTCAACAGCAATACAAATCCAACATAATCTGCAGCATAGCTCTTCTAAAATGGAGATGTCAGATGGTAACATATAATAGTTATAATAACTTTACCTCCCAGAACCGTGCTACTGCACCAATCCAACCCTGTTTCGAGGTCAACCCTCCATTATTCCTTCCGGTTCGAAACATTCTTGCGACGCAGCGCAATGGCAGTAGTCAGGTCCTCCTCATTGAATAAGGATATATCAAGAGTTCAAGAATCGTATGTGAATGAAATAGTTCCTGACTGTGACTTGTAGAAGATGCAATTGTACCTTAAAAGGCACGCGACTCCAGATTGACCTACCCACATTCCTCAGCCTTCAGCCTTGTCTTACTGTACCTCGGGAAATCTTCGGTTCTGAGGTTAAGGTTAATCTAATCTATGATTATTATCTCTACAATTGTTCCCAAGATCAATGAAGTATTCCAAAGTACCTATTCATATTTCGACCACTTCCGACACTGAGAAAGCTCAACTTATAAGGAATTCCAACTTGTACCGTAACTTTATGGAAAAAGACACCTCCTCCCTAAATTAAGTCATGGCGGACCAACAGCAACCACCAGGAAACCAACAAATAAGTTCGATGGTGCCCCCAAATCCACCATTCTTTTGGAAGCAATTTACACCAGATAATATCAAACACATAGAGAAACTTCGCGCGGAGAAACTCCCAGATCTAAAGATCGCCGATAAATCATCATACAAGCTTCCTCCCCGTATTCTTGACCTTCCTGTCGAACTGCGATATCTGCAACCGCCAGAACCACCAGCAACCGGGGTTTACAGAACATTGGGGCGCATCGAAAGAGTATGTTGAATGTTGCTACCTATTGAGATTCCAAACTTGCGATGTAAGGCGCTGACACTTTATGGTAGATCACAGAGGAACCACCTACTCTTGAGGGGGGTTATAAAAAATTATATACTCCACCCGGTACACCCAGAGAAACCGCAAGGCATGAGGATCGGGCATTGATTCTCAAACGAATCGCAAAGTCGCTGCTTTTGAATTTCTTGGAATTGATGGGTATAATGAGTATCCACCCAGAACAGGTAGAGCAATTACTCCTGCTTTTCATCAAAGCATGTACTAATTGAGAGGTCCATAGAGCCAAGAAAAGATAAATGACTTAGAGTCTCTGTTTGTTAATTTCATCCATCTCTTGAATGAATATCGACCACATCAAGCACGAGAATCATTGATTTTAATGATGCAGGATCAGTTAGAGAAATCGAGGTCCGAGACCGAAGGCATTATGAGGATGAAAGAGAAAGTCGAACAAATGTTGGAGGAATTTGGCCAGATCAAATTAGAAGACGAGCACAGTGCTGGTAGCCAAATGCATAAGGATATAATGGAGGACGACGGGATGGACGTTTGGGGGCAGATGGATTTTGAATTTGCCTGAGGTGTACTTGTGCAAACGATTCTCAAAATCTCCATACCAATCACTCGGTAGTGATGTGCGTCGAACTTCACCGCCTACCATCGAAATGACATTTTGTATGACTGATGAGGTGTCGTCACTCTTCTCGACATTGCTTCATCTACGAGAGGGACCACCTCATTGATTCTACACTTGGTAAGTAAGGCTTAGCCACAGCCTCACTCGGCTACACCCATTCTGGCGACTCCCGATTCATCTCGATTGGCTATGCGACTTGGTATTTTTGTGAAGCTGAGCTCCCCTGTTTGCCCAATGAACAAGAGGAGATAGCCATTTGGTAGGTTTTTTGACAAAATACTACTAGCTACATATAGCAAAATAATTAGAATAACTGAAATTTGACCAGGTTCAAAAGTTATAGACCGCCCTAATTGCGCCTCCACTATTACATCGTTCGAAATGACGATCAGCCAATTACTGGGCGAGTTCCAAGCTTCCAAGATTCATGCATAACAGTTAACAAGTTACTCGCGTAACTTTCTTTATATTAAGCCACGCCTAGAACTCTAGATATCTCCAGTCCCAAACACATTCATAAACACATTATTCAAAGAAAGCCATCAGAAAATCTTACCAACAACTACAACCTTTGAACAACTAACAACGTTAATGTAAGTTACTCCCGGCATTTCTTACTGTGGCTGTGATATAAGTAAGACAATATGACGTGTTGCGCCACAGTTGCTTGTTGTACATTCCCAGCTCATATTATATCAAACACCGCCTTCATAACATAAATATCTTGCCAGAACTTCTAAAATCTAACAACCATTTCCATTGCAGACATTCAAACCTACACAAAGCGAAACACACAACATCACACAAACCTCATCCAACAAAACAATACTCAAAATGTGCACCTCAACCTCCACCGGCCTCGTCAATCGCAATGGTCCTGGCTCTGCAGCCTCGTCTACCATCTCTGATATTGTGAAGGGTACCAATTCGACTGGAAAGACTAAGTGCTTGGAGTGTGATGGGTATGAATGCTGTTGTATTCCTATTCCTTGCACGGTTATGTGAAGGGTTGGAGATGTGTGGCATGATGGGGGAAGGGGGAGGGGGTTCGACTTTGGACTGGGACCGATGATTGGGGAACACCATATGAGATGAGAGATTGATTAATTTGATTTGGGGCAGTGTTTTGGAATTCATGAAGGGAAAGGGTGGGATATGCGGGATGGACGATATTGGTAACACTATGAATAATGAATGGATACCTTTCTCAATGCTGAGCAATTTGTACTCCAAAGCATGCTTGTGCACGATAACAGTGCTCCAAGAGATTTTCAGGAAAATTAATGCTATGTAACATCTCACGGAATTTTCAATATGTCACTAGGCAAAGAGCATTGGGTTGCAATTCATGTCTGAATGAATACGATGTGCTGACTAATCACAGTTTTTACTGACGTTCATCCTGGACCACTTGCGCTTCTTTTCCTTCTTTCCTCAAATGCAATCGTTTGATTTTCACCCGGGTGTTCTCTAAAATTTACGCACAGCAAGGCTGCATTATGCCAAAGACTCCAATTTGGAAATTGTCAAACCTATCTATACCATCATACATGTGGCTCAGCAAAGAAGATTCTGTCTCGCTTTTCCGATGGTGTTACACTATAAGAATGAGCTGATCCAGCCTTGATGTCAGATGGGCAGAAGCTATAAGAACATCATGTTGCTGGCTTTCCATGTTTGAAAGGATACTCACTTTGCGATGAAGTCCTTGAGGTTATCGGATTTGAGGTTATAAATTCGCTGTAGGCGATCACTATATCCTGAACATGCGCCCTCTGGGGATTTGAGATATCAATCTTATCCTTTATTCTACAGACTATAAAGTTTTCCGCAAGATGGCCGAGGTTCTTGGTGTAGCATCAAGCATTGCCGGCTTGGTATCACTTGCTGATACTGTCGTTCGATTGGGCTACAAGTACATCAGGGACGTCAAAGATGCTGAAAAGTCTGTTCAAAGCCTTGTTGATGAGGTGAACAGTCTATCCGGCGTACTTCATAGTCTAAACAATGTGGTACAGGAATTGGAGGCAGCGGATTCCACGTCACATAGTTTCAGCAAGATAAAACACATTAACTCTTGCCAAACGACCCTCGAGAAGATCAATTTGGAATTGGCTAATGCCATACCTGAGGTAAAGTCAATTTCGCAGAGACTAAAATGGCCATTCAGGAAGGGAATCATTGCAGAGCTACTGAAAGAAGTTCAGAGCCATAAAAGCACAATGGTCATGGCTACGAACGCGAGACAAATGTTAGTAAATTGACTTTGCATATGTATTTTACTTATCTAATGTGTATAGGTCTGCTTTGGTCAGGATCCTTGCGAATCAAGAACAGCTTAGCAAGGAGTTGGCTGCCATCACTGCCAACCTGGAAACTTCGCGGTTAGAGACGAGAGAATTCCTTAAAGGTTGCTTCGTGCCATGTCTAATGGAAGATGGAATATGAAAGATGATTGCTAATTATCTTACAGACGGCACTTTACGAAAAAAGCTCAATCTTCTAAGTACTATTGATGTTAGGAAATGGCAGGATTCGAACGTTCGCTTAAGACAACCAGGTACTGGTGTTTGGTTCACTGAGAGCAAGGAGTTCCAGGGTTGGATGTCCACGGATCATTCACAACTTTGGGTATATGGAATACGTATGTTCTGGCTCGCCCCGTTACTGCAACCTTTTCTGACATCAGTAGCTGGGGCCGGAAAAACTGTTCTGATGTATCTTATATGCCTGCTTGAAGTCAGCTTTTGGATTGTGGAGAGCTAACTAGACATTCCGAACAGGGCCTCTGTTATACAAGAGATTGAACATAATCGGCATCCATCTCATGGTGCGAAAAATACTAAGTCGAATTCTTTGAAACCTGACTTTATACTCACTAACACAAACGTGTTAAGGACTTGCCATATTCTATTGTGACTACAAAGACACTCAAACTCACAATCCACGAAATATTCTGGGGGCTTTGGCACGGCAGCTGATTCTTCAGCATGAAAATGCTTCAATTCAACTGGAAATTTTCTGCGAAAAGCATGGTATGACCGAACACACTCAAGGCTCAGCTACTCACGAAGACTTTTGTCACTTTATAACCGATTTGTCAACCAATTTCACAACGACCAGTATTGTAGTCGATGGGCTGGATGAGATTGTAGAAGATCGTGCGAATGTTGCAAGACTCCTACAATCTTTGAATGGATCAGGGACAATCAAAACACTGCTCGCCAGTCGCGATGAGGTTGATATCCGAAGTGTGTTGGCAAATTATCCTAGCATTTCCATTGCAGCGAGGAGTGGTGACCTGCGACTTTATGTGCACTCGGAGATTGAGAAGCGAACGAGAATGCGCAGGCTCCATATTCAAGATCGTGCCCTGAGGGACCACATTATTGAAGTTCTTACAGAGGGTGCTGATGGCATGTAGGTCTTTAGAGTCCTAAAATTTCAGACTAAGATATTGACTGTCTCTAGGTTTCGGTGGGTTGCATGTCAAATGGATTACCTTTGCGAATGTAGTACAGACCGGGATCGCCGTGAAGCCCTGAAGAAACTACCACCAGACTTACCTAAATCTTACGAACGTATTCTTCAAAGGGTAAATCGAAGCAGCAAAGAAAATCAAACACTTGTCAGGCATACACTTCAATGGGTGGTATACGCAGTGGAGCCACTAAAGACAACACAACTACTTCAAGCACTTGCAATAAGGCCAGGCGACAAGACTTACGAGAAGGAATATATGACTACGCTAGATGAGCTACTCAATTGGTGCAGTAGTCTCATTCGCAAAAGGTCCCAGTCGGATGGGCTGGAGCTTGCTCATTTTACAGTGAAAGAATATCTCTTGAGCCTTGACCAATCTTGTAGTTCAGGCATCTCACAATATCGATTGTCCGGAGATCACACCGACATTGCTAGAACCTGTCTTACGTTTTTGGGTCTTTCGAAATTTGATGGAAAGCCTCCACCAAATGCAAGCCCTGATAGGGAATTGTCAGGTTTCAATGAAATCTGGTTTGATTTTGAACAGGAATATCCAATCATGGAATATATCCTTCGCCAATGGTTTTTGCACGTTCATCAAAGCTCATGGAGTGCAATTGCAGATGAAGTGCTGCTGCTTTTTGATGACGCTAGCATTTACACATTCTGGACGTTTGCTGCTTATTACTATGAATTCTGCGAGATAGGGATTCCTGAACCCCCGCTGTTTTTTATGAATAAATTGACAGGACCATTAAGTCCCTCGGCACTTCATTGGGCAGCAATTCTTGCATTTCCAGACATTTGTGCCGTTCTTATTGGCCGTGGTGCTATTGTAAATGCGCCAAGTGTTTTTGGTAGTCCAATCTACGGTGCAATGATGTTTTCTGGCGCAATGTCTCATAAAAAATTTGAGTCTCGATATTGTCATCCTCGGTGGCGGCAATGGCATTCTAGAAACAAGGCTATTAGGAATTTGATCATGGCCGGTGCAGATTTTAACAACATCGAGAAGCCGGATGGTCATGCTCACTCCATTATAGACCTTATATGCACAGAATGGTGGCAATTATATTGTTTCGATGATGACGATGGTATCCTTGAATTTATATTCAACATGAATCCAAAAGTATCTAAGGAAACAGCCTTTACTTTCCTAGATTATACGAGAAGATGGGACGATAATGGAAAAACCTGTCCAATCCTTGGTGACATTATTGCTTCGAAGTTTCTGAGATGGGGAGTACAGACAGAATTTGCATATATTGATTCCGAAGCATTACCAATAGTATTCTCTGTTATTTTATACGATTTAGTCACGGCGAAAGGATCACTGAAAGGTCTCAAATACCTTCTCGGGGTTGACTTTCATAGGATAATACTGGGAAGATGCGGGGCAGGTCTCGATCGAGCCCTACAAGGACAACCCAGGGATTGCATGGCGCAGCTTGATACTATCATTTCGCAATCTATCAGTAGATTGAACGAAATGATGCCACATTCCCTTGAAAGACCTTTCGTCGGGGTGTCTAATACAAGCCACGATGTTAATCGCATTTGTGACGTTATTGTAACGTTGCTAAACAGAAACATCAAGCTAGATTTGAGCTGGCGATGTAGAGATGAAGGAGGAGGCACGATTTTTCACACTATACTCGAGGTCCTCTTCCGGGGAGAATACGTGCGCCCATCAATGCTCCAAGATATGATCTCGAAAGCGCTCTCACAACATAAAGCGGATCTGACTGTTCAAAATGATGAGGGCGTGACTGTAATCGAGCTTCTGGCACAGCACCCAGTGTGCGATGCGCAATTGTTCCGTCGGATTTGGAGAATGGGCAAGATTCCAGGCGCATTCAATCGCTTGCCCGATCTCCCCAACAAATTGCTCCATGCAGCTAAGCAGTCGCCTGAAAAGGTCAAATTCATCTTTAGTCAGCTAGCGAAAGATGAAAATACATACAGCAAACTTCTGCAAGATTTTTCGGCACATCATTGTACCGCCGAGTATATGAAACAGCTATTCACGTTGTGGCGAAAGAAAGCGATAAATGAAGACGATATTTCAAGTACCAAAGAGAAATATAGCAATGACATCACGTCCGTAGTGAAGTCGGACGAGACTGACATCTTGATTGCTGAAGAGGAGAATATCGATGACGGCTCATCTGCCATGGAGACAGATGCAGAGGATGCTTCTCCTATGAGTAATAGTGTCGAAAGCACTTATTCTGTGGTAGAAAAAGATAAAGCCGCGTCTCCCGTGGATATTTCCAGGAAAGCTTACTCACTGGCCAAGATGAAAGTCGCCTTTGTGATCGATATTCCAGTAAAAGGCAATCAATCTTTGGCCATGGAAAAAAGAAAATATGCAGATATACACTTACTATCAGGAAGCCACGATCCAACGGATTTCGGGAAGCTACGTTTACTACTAGCACAAAATTCTGATTTAGAGGTCCGCAATAGCGAGGATCTCACTCCACTCGCCATTTCCATCCGTTCCAAAAACATCCGAGGCATGTATGCTTTACTTATAGCAGGCGCAGATATAGAAGCCCGTATCAGTGATGGACAAACATGCTTGCATCTAGCTTGCTCCCTAGGAAATAAAGCAGCTACCGAGGCTTTGCTTGAGGCTGGTGCCTGCATCTCGATTAGAGACAACCACGGGTATACTGCGCAGGATCTTGTCATGCTCCAGAGGCGTTACGACATTCTAAGATTATTTTTTAGGGACAGTCATGGTATCTACTTTGCAGAAGTTCCTAGAGCCAATGCCTTTTCGGATAGTTTCATACCGAGTTCAATTCAGCTACAACCTCTGCGAACATCTCAGGACTTTCCCCTTCGCCCTAAATCACAGCATCATTCCAGTACTTGAAGAAGAGTTGTCTCCGGCCCAGCTACTGCAGCCAAACATGATTGACGATAATATGGACTGGCACCCTGGGAAATTGTGAATATGATGATCAATTCTACCGAGCTAAGCTAGAATTGGATGGGATTTGCTTCTCATAGCCAATGACATATATGGAAGTGCCTCAAGCGGAGGGGCTAGGCTCCTTTCAGCCTAGAACCATCTGGAAGCAACGGGATACTCTTGTTTGAATATGGATAGTCGAATGCTGCTCATTTTATGCTATGATTGAGAAAATGATCGAAGATTGTTGGGTTACAAGTTGGCTTGGAACGGAGAAAGGATTCTGTCATTCTCGAACTGGATTTTTGTGATTTATTTTATGATCTGCTTCTGCTTTCTGTTTTTTGCTTCTATTTTACTATACTGGTATTATGATCTTTAGTCGTACACCTGCAATTTATCACTTTGAGTTCTGGAAACGCGTGCGCATTTTGAAGTTCCTCTTATCACGTGCCGATATCAAGTACCGACTTTACCCCTTACTTGAACGAACAAGTGGAGCCATTACCGTTTACTGCCCGATATTCCGAATTCTCGGTGCAATACCGGTCGGTTATCAATCTATTTTTATATCAATTTAGTACCTAGTAGCTTCATCAGCCCATCAGTTAACGAACCTAAAACTAAAAGGGGTAAAATATTCTCAAAATCTTGTAGAAAAAGTTTCTTCCTCTTATCTGTTTCTTGGCTGACGGAACTAATAAGATTATGATCTATCACAGGATATCATGGTGAAATGATCCTCAACTTGGTGTTCTGTTTGTTGTTTCATGATCAAACCTTGATGCTTGCGGCCCACTTGATTGATAATTTCGCATCAATTTCGCATACCCGGGAATTCAAGGAAGATCATGCAGGAGGATACGGTAGCGAACAAATTGCGCGTACGGAGGGTCCCGGTCATTTGGTCGAGATTATAGGGTCTTACAGGGTATATACACTGAATTAGGCTCTATAAGGTTTGTGTAAAGCCCCATTAAGGCTTAGCAAGTGTATAAGGAGTAGGCTTGCTTTCATTTTGAGTTCAATCTAACCCTAATTAATATAAGTCTTAAACTCTGATAGCTTACTTAAGTATTAATCTACAGATTGTTAATACCAATTTCCCAAAAGAGTAATACGGTATTAATCTATAAAGTTGTTAAAATCACAATCAAATATAGATTGTTTCCTTTCAGCGAGTATACCCTGAAAGAGCTTATAATCTCGATCAAAATTACCGGGACCTCCGTACTGGCGTACTTGAACAAACTCGTATAGAGATCCACCTGAAAATATGGATCTTAATAAATATACTATCATATAATATCATGTATAGATGAAATTCCCCCACGAGAACTCCACAAGCTATCACGCTGTGTTTTTCTTCACATGTTTAAAAGTCGTTCCAGTATTCCCCTTTGGGGACTGCTGTCTTGGTGTTTACTGAAGTCGGTCGATGCGAAGTCGAAGACTGAATCGTTGAATGAACAATATGGTGGTGCTTTGACGAATTCAGGGGATTATCTTTATGGGTCCAATAAATGGGGTGACGATGGGAGTGGAAGTCAGAATATGACTGTATGTTGATGCTCATCAAATCGAAGTTCACGATTGAATGCTGCGGGAATATGAGATTGATATCAGTTTTAGGTCCTTTTGTCAGACAGCAATGGCGCAAGTTTCAATGCGACGTGGATGTGGCAAAACAATTCAGATTGGGTATGCATCACAACCATCCCCAACACTCACATTCGCTCTCATACTCCCATCCTAACAACCCACAGGTCCATGCCTACCCCAACGTCGGCTACGAATCCGACCAACTTCCCACCCAAATAAGCAACATCGAAAGCTTCAACCTCAGCGCCAGCTGGTCCCTCTTCCCCGTTGGACAAGAAACCGCCTCCAACATGACCACAGCCCTCAACGCCGTCGGCTGCAAAGCCGACATCGCTCTCGACATGTTCCTCGACGTAAACGCCACATCCTCCACCAACGCTTCGGTCGCAAGCCACGAAGTAATGGTCTGGCAATCCGTCTGGGGCGGCGTCTGGCCAATTGGCTACCATGATCCTCCTACCGGAGCTCCCGAATACAATCTCAGTGGCGTCACATATCAACTCTTCGGCGGACACAACCAACAAGGACAAAAACAAGCCGTGTTTTCCTGGGTTCCGACCGTCTACCAAGACTCCATCGATGGAGATGTATTCGAGCTCGTGCGCGAATTGGTCACGATTGGCAATCTTACCTCGGACATGTATCTCGGCTTAATCCAATTTGGATCGGAAACCGTGCACGCGGCCGAACCGGTGGAGTTACAAATGCAGGATATAAAGATGAGCATCGCGGTTTCCAAAACTCAGACGTCGAGTCCCACGGCTACGAGCATGAGTAAGGGGGGCGCGGAAATTTTCAGGCCGCAGATGACGAATTTTGCTATTCCAGCGGCGTTGGGATTGGCGATTATGCTTGGAGTATGAGGGAGGTTTTGGGGAGGGGTTTTTAAATAAATTAATATAAACATAAGTGATGTTTTTTGGTCAAGTGTGACAACATGATGTTTATTATGGTGGTTAATAAGAACTCCAGATGTGGAGGGGGTTCCACAAGCGAAGGGTAAAAGATGAAGCATGGAGTATTCAGTTATTTTGTAAATATTTTTTATATAAGAATCTTAAGATTCTCATTCTTATCCCCATTCTCATCCCCATTCCCATTCCCATTCCTATTCCCACATCTTTCCACCAACCCAACGAACGCCATGCTAAAAGCAAAACAAAAAGGGTTTTAACATGACCACCTCACATCCAAAATCCTCAATGTTTCCTCCTCAAATGTCGAAGCAAGTGATCCGATCTCGCAAAACTTCGTTTGCAGCCCTCCACAGGACAAATAGGTTTAGATGCCGGTTTGGGTCCGGAGTAATAGGAGCTAATGTTTATGATATCGATATCTTTGTGCTTGGCAGTTATGTGGCGTGCCATGTCTCGTTTGCGTGCTGTGCGGTGGGGACAGAGGGGGAAAGGACAGGGGTGGGGG